>KK115271.1:1248157-1269290 GCA_000611955.2 Stegodyphus mimosarum | reverse complement strand
CATATATCATCTCCAAGGAACATAAATTTAATTAAAGAGATGCATTATTTAAAATTCGAGTCAGTGTTTCAGATATAAATTAATTAAATTTCTTTTGCAGAAAACATACTTTAAAAACTGTATAGAAATATTATTTTGAACCGCAAAATTTCTAAATAGTAAAATTTAAAGTACTGAAAAGATAGGTATTGTTATTATTGTCCGTAGATTATATACTATAAAAATACCACTTCGTGCTGAGCATTTCCTGTACTTAGAGTGCCAAATGAAATTTATATAGTGCAGTATTTAGCAATATATATAAATCTTCTTTACAGCCTTATACACACAGTTAAAATTACTTTCATCGCAATTAAGCAGATGTAGCACGTACGTTACATTTGTTTACAAACAGATTTTACTTTAATATCTATACAAACAGATAAATTCAGTGCAGAAAACTGTAACTACTATTTCCGCAGTATAACTAATGAAAGAAAATAATGCTCAAATTTTACTGTAACTGTATTTGAAAGTAATGCTAAAACAGTGCCCTTACAAGACACATGATTTGAAAACTTTGGCTTTAACTGTATTGTAAAACCTTTCAATCACTTATGCAAAATTGATACCTACATAAAAATTACTACACATAAATCAACTGATTATACAGTGAAGCTTTTTCCTAAAACAATTAACTCCACAATTTTAGTTAATGCTAGTTTCTTGTAGCTTTACAAAACTATCAGTAATTTTAAGTACTCTTATTTAGATACGTTCTAAAAAATCTGTCACTATCAGAGGTGATTATCTAAGAAAATAACCACTATATGAGGTTTAATTTAATGCATTTTTTTTCAAATAAATAATTCATATTTGATACTCCTGAGACTAGCACTTTTAATATTACATAAACTCTATTAATTATTCACAACTCTATTTAAAAAGCAATTTATGAAAAAAATTGAAATTTCTTCATGAAATTAATAATGATAAAAATTAAAATATGCATAAAAAAGTTTGATTATATGTGTTTTAACAAAATAGCACAAAATATTTAATGTAACAATGCGGTTCTAGTCTCACACTTGTACAGAAATATAGACCAAAAAGAAAAAAAATATATATATATAAGCAATATATGTACAATGAATGAATATAAACAATGAAAGCTGCTATGATCATCTAAATTTTCACACAATTTTAGTAATGCAAAAAGGATTCTTTGGCTTGTATGCCTTGTCTACCTCATTCAATAAGTAAAACACACATTAAATATTTCAATGTTTACTTCTTTAAAAAGAAACTTACATTTTTCGTTAACGAAATATAATGAGCACATTTTTTAAGACATAAAAGAATATTCCTTCTGCTCAATTACATCCCAATAGTCGAAAAATTGGAAACTGAATCATGCAAGATCTATTTTAAGTAAGGTAGCTTAACTTTATTAGTACATAATATTCAAATGATAAAGCATCTACATGAACAAGCTTTAAAAAGTATTTCTAAATTACAATCAAAGAATAAATTTTCAAACATACAGTTTCAGTAGAATGCAAAAAATATGTTTGTGCATCTGATGTGAACACACTGAGCCAAATTATCAAGTCTAAAATTTTCACTTTTCGGTCTTTAAGCACGCTGCTTTTTAGGATAAAAGTTAAGATGGAAATTCAATTTCATGCACAGAAAATCCATTTCAGAACTATTTAACTGTCAACAAAGTTCGTTCAGACCATTAGACACGATTACATGTGCATGGCTTTACTGGTATTTCCTTTCAAACTATTTCATATTCACAGTCAATGATGGTTTTTTATTTTTCATTATAAACATCTAAAAAGTAAAAGATAGTAAAAATTGTAATATAATAAATCATAGTAAATTATTTATTGCATTACTACAGCCTACTATCCACCAGGACGATAACACAAACATCCATAACAACATTAACAAGAACGGCGCCATGTTGCTTCTTCTGAGAGCGGGGGAGGGAGGGGAATTTTTTTCCTCACGTCAAGGTTAACAGGGGAAAAAAATTTTGAAATTGTGAATGAATGCGTTCACGTTTGATTGATATCGGTGTTTATTTGCAATATCAAAAATGTCGATATATGTATATATAAGTGTGTATGTGTGTGTATTCAGGGAAACCACTTGTGGCAAAACCACGTCCCTAAGATGACCGCCTCTGAAAGAGACTAGTATTTCTGAAAACATAAGTATATTTTGGTATTGAACATTCCCTCTGTAAGACGACCACCCGCAAAGAAAATTTTGGAAGTGTGGTTGGTCCCCTTAGAGAGATTCATTTCATAGAGGCAACCTCCCTAAGACAACCACCTCTAAAAGATAAACGTTTTCCTGGGAACATAAGTATATTTTGGTATTGAACATCACCTCTCTAAGGCGACCACTTGCAAAGATGCCTTTTTATGTGTGGTTGGTCGCCTTAGAGAGACCTCTCTGTGTGTGGTGTATATGAGTACTGTTATTGTTTCCGACAAAATTTTTTAAAAAATTAAGTAAATGAGCATATATAGTAAAAAACTTCTTTAAATCGACCATCTGCATTTCCAGGTTACTCTCATGGTCCTAAAAACATCATATTTTCATGCTTAGAAGTTATACTTATACTTCACTGATTTCCCTTCATCCTAATGATTTTATTGATGGATTCAAGACGTAATTTAAGCTAAATGACGAGATAACTGGCTGATTCGATTGCACCATAAAAAATAAATATAAACGCTTTCAAAGGTACTCACGCTAAATTATGATTTAATAAATCCAAATAATAGTCGCAATGAGCCAAGAGAAAGGATAAATTTTGAATTCTTTTTTAAAAAGCTTAACCACACTCTTCTTGCTGTAAATCACTTAAAAAATTCCAGCTCTATGTGACAGGTAACATGTTTTTTGAAACATCTGAAACTAGAGATTTAAGTTAATTTAGAAGTCAAACAACAACAATCAGCATTGTATTTGCAAATTTTCACAGGACTAATTTCGATGGTTTTACCGAACCATCATCCTCAGGCTATGGTTCCTCAGCTTAATCACCGTCCTCAGCATCCCCAGCCTTTGGTTCGGTAAAACCATCGAGACTAGTCCTGCGAAAATTGATTGTGATGCGGATTGTTATTTGACTTCTAAGTTAATATTTGTTCGGCGCGTTATTTAACCTTAATTAGAGATTTAAATATTGACAAATGTAAAGATTTTTATAGTAATTCAATGAGCTTCAGGGAAGTGTTTATAATTTTTATTTGAGGGCAGCCATGATAAGAATCGCACAATAACATCAAACAGATTTAGATGGATTTCGTTTTTTGCATGAAATTATCTGGATTAGAGCATTAATAACCTGAATCATCAGATAAGAAAAACAATTTTTCAAATTTCGCATCAAACTAATCACTTCAGAGGTCAGATGACAAGTTGTATTCTAAGTTTAGCTTATGCTGCCCTTAATATTATAAAAAGAAGAAATTTTAAGAGATTGAAGTGTTACAAAATTATACATGCTTCACGTTGGAAGCAAAGATGTTTCCACATGTAATTTTTGACAGAATATTAAAATAAATTGCATGTAATTTTCATACAAATAATTTTAATAGTATGTAAAAAAAAGCCTACAAAATTTCAAATAAATCATCGTAACTAACTAGACTTGAAAAATGATACGTTTTTTGGAGTTTATGTACCTTCTCTATGGCCAATCTTATTATTAACCAGTTTCCTTGAAATGAAAATTTGACGATAAAACTACACATGGTGATTAAGAGAACGTTGCAGTTGTTAATGTCTTTTAAATGGTTAATGATATATTTTAGTTTAAAAGATATAATCGTTAAAAAAAAACTAAGCTTAAGACTTCCACATTTTTTCTTAACCTCTTTTCCTGTTATATTTCTTACGTTGTGCTATTTCTACGTTCGTGTTACGTTATTTTCTGCCAGCCATAAATAATAAACTTCCAACTCAAGAGATTTAACAATTACTTTTCCTATTAATATTTTATTAGTTTCTGCTCTACATGAAGAAAAGCAAAACGAAGCATAATAAAATGAATGATTGTGATTATAAGAAAGAAAATTAAATACATCATTGTAGACTGTAATACTCAGATGCACACAGACCGTGCCGAAAAGTCGTTAATCAGTAGGAAAAGGGCCCACCAGCGGCCGAGTGGTAAAGTCGCTGAACACTGGTAGTTCGCCCCGGGGCTCAAATCCGGCAAACGTGGTGGCTGCATGGGTAAATATAATAATAGAAGTAAATATAATACTAAACAATTTCCGTGGTTTTTTCCATTTGTAAGGTTATACGAACAGTTTCCCTTAGAAAGTCCTCCACGAAGTCATCCCTCCTTTAGGCAGATGGCCCTAAAGTGATTTACCATAATCGAATAAACCTAACCATTAAGAGAAATATCTTTTCTGTTTAATCTTTCAGCATTAAAAGAAAACTCTGACAATCAGTTCAATGAGTAAGGATTAAGAGATAAGATTTCAATAATAAATCGTATTTATCATTTAAATATTCATAATCATAAAAAAATGTTATTAATACAATTTAAAATTATTTAATATTATATTAACTGTAAAAGAATACTATATCATATTATAATCAGACAATTTTGAATTTCTTTGCTCTATTCAGATCATAATATTTTTAGGTAAATAAAATGCCGTCAAGGCAAAACGTGCTACATGTGTCCCACAGTTTTGCATCGCTCCCACTTAAAGGATAACTGTCAAATATTAAATATAACGTCATTGTGAACATAGTTAAAAGTTTAAAATCTTAGAACACTGGGAGTAAAATATTACAGCATTTGTTTTAGCGTTTTCAGTGTTATTCGGAATTTTAAAGGTTTTTATTCTTTTTTTTTCTTTTTAGTCCAAAGGGGCTTTGTCCCTGAAGGACTATTGATTTCGTTTTGCGATTTTGCGTCGGATCACTGTAAATGCCCGTTTCACTTTTCAGATTGTTGCCGTTAAATATTATCGCCCTGTATTATATTTAAAGAAATTAAACAATGAAGAATCTACATAAATGCATATATGTTCCTCGCATTGTGATAAAACTATGGCACCTAGAGCCATCCTATTTTGAATGACGTAATCCCATAAGGTATTTCTCCCGCCTACTTCGCGTGCCTTCGTGGTGTAGTGGTCAGCACGCTCGACACGTAACCGAGAGGTCCGTGGTTCCATTCCCGGCGAAGGCGTTGCTCATTCTTCTGCTTGCAAAGACAACCTAATTACTCTATAAGTGGCGCCCGAACTAAGAGGAGGTGGATGATTATTCTCCACCACCACGACTTGGCGATTGGGGCCCCTAATCCCCAGTCGCCCTTTAAAAAGGGGAGTATACAAGATATTTTTCGCATGGCTTCGTGGTGTAGTGGTCAGCTCACTCGACGCGTAACCGAGAGGTCCGTGGTTCGATTCCCGGCGAAGGAGTTGCTCATTTTTCATCCCTCCTGCTTCGAAATAACCTAATGATTCTACAATCCTACTGCGAATAGGGGCATCTGGAAGCCCAAATTCGGAATATGTTTTATTATCGATTTCATATTTTGAAAACTTTAACGAATGTTTGATTAACAAACTCAAAGATTTCAAAGAGAGCAACGGCAACGTTGTACAGAGAAAACATTTTTATCACCAGCGAGTGAGACTGTGTATCGGAAATTCTAAAGCTTTGCTCAATTTGAAATTGCTTTGCAATATTTCTCTTGAACTGAATTTTATGATTTAAGTGTGAAAAACATGAAAATTTAACCAATAAAGGTAGCACACAAAATGCTAAAAAAAACGCCCCTTTAGACCTAATTTAAAATCTGAAACCGTTCAGTTTCTTCCTTTTATGCTTCAGACAATATTAATAGGACGACATGAACAGTTTAATGTATGAAAAAATCTCGATTATGACACTGGAAGTTGATAATCGCACATAAATAAACTGAAGAAAATATAAGCATTTATTTCTGCTTGCAAAGGCGATTATACCAACTTGAAAAACCAAAAAATGTTTACAATTTGACATTGCAACTGGTCTTCGTCTGACAGAATGCGCGTAACCCGCAAGTCAAAATCGCAGTCTTCCGCCAAGGAATAATAAGACATGTACGTACATAGCTTCTGTGGATCAATAAATATGATTGAAAAAGTTCGAAAAGAAAAATATAAACATAAGGAATTTGGGTTTTGATAATATCGGTGAGGCATTTTCCTTTCTGAGCCGTCGAATCAAAAGAAAATCATCGAAAGGAAGAAAAGAGAATTTCGCTTTCGTTTTAATTAAAATAAAAAGAAAATAAAAATAGAGAGAGGCATTTGGGAGAAGAAGAAGAAAATAGGGAAAACAAAATCCCTCTTGACGTTTAGCAGAGATACCAGTGAAGCAGAAAGTTTTTCCTGTCCAATTTCCTTTTGTTTCGTCATTTATTGCGTGTGGGTGATATAAATTTCCGACGGCCGAATTTTGTCATTTTATTTATTTTTTTTTAAACCCGTGATTAATAGTTTTGTTTTATTAGCTTCTGAATGCAGTAACAATTTCAGAACTATTTCATACCCTTTTTGTTGTTTTTGTGTTGATAGGAAGGAAATAAACTTTTTCTCTATGCCATGTACTCATCCATTATTGCGATACATGTTAAAATGTTAAGTGAATTGCACTATAGAAGTAGGTATAACTAACTAATGTTATCGAAATGGTCCAACTGCAAGACGATGTTTTATTCATATAATGTTAACCTGAAAATAATATTCATTTTAATCTGCTAAGCCTAGTTTTATTAAATGTATTTTTATTGCAAATATGCATAAATATTTGTGTTTATTTGCTTATATTCTGAGATTATGCGTATTTCATAACATTATGCATTGTTTTTATTTATTTTTTATTTGGGGCCCTTGGCGTGTAGCGATCTCGAGAACAACTCAACGCTCGCAAATTTGAAAGAGTTGGAATTCTTGAATCTAACGCATGGGAGCTCTTTTGCGCTAGTGGTAGACAATTCGACTCCCATTGAAACACACCCAGGATCGAATCCCACTCGTGCGCTGCAGCCTCTCTCACTGTTTTTAATAGATGGCGACACGAGCAAGCAAGGTGGGATCTCTCTCACCATGTGATCGCCACATTGGTGACCCGGAGAACTACAGACTCTTCCCTTCACTGAAGATAAATGACGAACTACGTCACACGCTCCACCTCACAACATAACGGCGACACACATGCCAACAAGCGGAGCTTCTCAACCATCTCCACCAGCCATCAACGGATCCAACTAAGCACGCCCATTCACCGCAATCACCACCCATCAAACGCATCAATCAATCGTATCAAAGCATTCAACTCGCGGTCGCGCCCATAAACTGAACATCTCCTCATATCATATCATATATCGCATCATAGATGCTTGGAAGGGATGTGCAAAGCGATTACGAGAACAACTCAATGCTCGCAAATTTGAGAGTTGGAATTCTTGAACCTAGCGCAACGGAGCTCTTTTGGGATAGTGGTAAAGAATTCGACTCGTAGTAAACAGACCCAGGATCGGGTACCGCTCATGAGATGCAACACTTCTCACAGCTGTTAATAGACAGCGACACGAGGAAGCAGCTACCGAGGCTACACGAATCACGTGTTCGCTACAGGCGTAAAGATTTTACCGTATGTTTTTTAATTGAATGTGTGGCCACTTCTTGATTCTTCTGTGTCATATTATATTTGCGTTACAGATATAATAATTTTGAATCGATCAGCTTCTCGGTTGTGATGATATACTAAGTTAGAAGCTGAGATATGGTCAAAACTATTGTAACGGCCTCAACGACAACTTCTGTAGCCAGGCATATATTTTAATAAATGCATATTTGAAGCCGTAGAAACGATTTTTAAAAGCTTCTAGCTATACAGCACTAATCAATAGGCTGTGTTTGAGCCGTGGTAATCAATTCAGCGATTCAACTGAGAATCGTGCCATTTAGGTCTGCGAATTGCTTTGATGATATGAGATACCCATCGCTTATTAGAAAAAATTGCGTTATTTGTTTAACTTTAGGTATTTCTAGTTATTTTTCTTGTGCAAGCTGTTATTTATTTCAATTGTGTTCAAATTTCTTCTTGTCCATCTGGCGAACTTCTTAAAGAAAGTTATCCCCTTTCTAGTAGATACATTTACTTACGTTTGCATTAAAATGTAGCATTTAAGATTTTTGAGCTATTTTTATTGTAGAGTTATTTTTAAGTGTCAAGGTCAAACATATAAGGTTGTCGTAAATACGCACCTTCTCTTAGTTTTGTAAAATACACTGGTGTGCAAAACTTAAGCAACAATGTAAAAATTTAGCAGATAGCCATGAAATTGCAGAAAAGGAGGTCTAGAGATCAGTACAATGAACACGTAAGTCAGTAGAAAAGTCATGCGTATGCAAATATCAGGAACGAAACGTCAGAGGCGACGTGAGCGTACACAAAACGCGTGATGTTGGCGCGCAGTTCAACAGTAGAATAAAAGGAAGGACGGAGACTCAATTCAACATATTCGCTGCAAGTGCCAGTGAGTCAGTTCGTGAAATATGGCTAGAAGAAATTACCTGGATGACTTCACACGTGGAAGAATGATCGGAAAGCTGGAGGAGAGGCGTACTGTCACCAGTGTAGCTGCAGGTTTCGGAATCAACAAAAGTGTCTTTTCGCTTGTTGGAAAGCGTTCCAAACCACAGGTACAGCTGTTTGAAAGGTTGGTGATGGCCGCCTGAGGATGACATCTGCAGGGGATGACCGATATATCGTCCTGCAGGCGAAAAGAGGCCGACAGCAGGCAGCAAGCGCCATTGCTCAGCAACTCTGTACAGCAACGGGGCGACAAATGTCGCGGTTTACTGTGGCCAAACGCCTTCACAAAGGGGAGCTATTCGCCTGCCGTCCTGAACGCTGCTTTCCGTTGAAAGTTGGCCACCGACGACACCGTTTACGGTGGTGCAGAGAGCACAAAAACTGGACAACTGATCAATGGAGTCGTGTCCTCTTTACGGACGAGAGTCGATTCAGTACTAAAAGCGATTATCAACGCGTTTTGATTTGGAGAGAGGCTCAGGCGGTTTTATCCCAGTAACATCAAGGAAAGACACCGTAACGGTGGTCCTGGAGTTCTTGTCTGGGGAGGCATTATGCTGAACGGGCGAACTGAGCTCCACGTTTCCGACAGAGGGTCTGTAACCGGGGATCGCTATTGTGAGGACGTACTCCTTCCCCATGTGGGTCTGTTCCGAGGTGCCATTGGCCCAAACTTAATTTTTATGGATGACAATGCACGGCCACATTGGACTCTTGCTGTTGAGGAGCTACTGGAAAGTGAAGATATCACTCGAATGGATTGGCCAGCGTACTCCCCAGATTTAAATCCCATCGAACATGTATGGGATGCTTTGGGGAGACACATTACAGCAGGCTTACATCCTCCGGAAAACACCCAACAACTCAAACAGATGCTGATTGAGGAATGAGCACTCCTACCGCAAGAAATGTTGCACCAGCTGGTATGGAGTATGCGGAGATGGTGCGAAGCAACCATTGCAGTGAGGGCAAGGCATATCTCATATTAAGGAACATCTGCTTGTTGTTCTTCCTCTTGGATAGACAATCATGAGTCACGATACTATGCGCTCAATAAAGCTTGTTTCTGTTTGATTCCATACCGTACGCATTGTATTCCTTTTTCAGCTCCGATGCTTTCGTCATCCTTTACGTATATAATACTTTCTTTCATTTCTGCATTTCATGTCTCTCAGTTGATTTCTCGTCGAGTTATGGCAAAAAACCCTGCTGTTGCTTAAGTTTTGTACACCAATGTAATTTCAAAAATAAAAGAACTTACATAAAAGAATGGTGCGGTCGCGGCAAGTATTTTAGTTTAACTTACCTGAATTCCTGTCTTTCAGTATGTGTATTATCAGTATTGTTACATGATGACCATCTGTAGGAATCTGGAGGATAATCTGCATAATTGATACACTAGGTTTAACTCAAACGTAGTGTAGTTGCAGCGCATGCATTATCCGATCTCAAAGTTTCTAGATGGTCGTGTTCAACAGTAGTGGACAAATGCTGTATTTGGCAAACTTCTTTCTTTCTAAAGGAAAATATAAAAAATTGCGCAGCTTAAGATCTGATTAAATGAGTGGCTAGCTGAAAAGGACATCATTATCTGCAGTACTTCCAATTCAGAACTGTGAAAAACAAAACTGAGAGGCATTTGCATATATCTATGAAAATAGTAGTAGCTCTTTTCAGTTGAGAATGCAACAGGCGCAGTTGGCATTCATTTGAGGTAACAATCAGTTTTGAACCGCCCAGACGGTACAGTGGTTGGGGGAGTCTACTGCGGTACCAAAGGGCTCGGGTTCGAATCTCGAAGAAGGTATGGATGTTTGTAAATGTATAGTGTCTTTGCAGCAAGGGAACACTCTAAACATATATTGAACCGAAAGTTCTCTGGAGAGATTGCTGGTAAGGAAAGAAGGGTGGGAGACCTTCGGACACTTCTCCTCGGGTTGCTGCCCATCAAAACTGGGGGTGGAACTGAGCGAAGTCGTACTGTGACCTGTATGGTGCTGAAGGCTCTTGCCAACGACATCTTGCGCAATCGTGCTCTCTTTACCACGATGATTTTGTGGGCTTGTTCTGATGTTATTGTAAGACAAGTGAGATAAGTCACAACACAATACCTCAGGTTTCACCAGAAATGTGGCATTATAACTAAAGATTCATAATAGATTTAGAAAACTAAGAAGCTTTTTCTTTTACAAAATCAAGCTGCGGCTATTTTTTAAATCGTGCATGTGTAAGATCTTACTCTCTTAGGTCACATAAACTAATCTAGATCCTACTAATGAACCTGGCGACTTCTCGTACAGACGTAAAATAATGCCAGCACAGAAGAAGGGTGAAATTAACCTATTATTAATTTCAGCTATGAACAGAAAAGTCACGTAGTTCGCGCTTACAATAACACCTACTACTTGAGGTAGAATTTAAACGCTATTACACAATCAAATTCAAATCTAAAACGAATAATGCTCCATTAACACTTAAAGTGTGGCTAACTTAAGTTGACTCTATAAACCTAACAGGCGTGACGATTTTTCGAAATGGCCATAGGGCATATTAGCGTAACAGCAAGGTCTGAAACGAAACCTGCGCTGGCTAGCGAAACACAATGTGAATAAACTCCAAGATTCACCCCTTACACCAAGGGAAGTTCAGAAAAGGTAACAAAAATTTGAATAATGGATTAGTTGAACTGAAGGAAACCCTGCACATGGGAATCAAGTTTATTATAATCGTACAACTGGAAAGCTTAAAATGGAAGCATACAGAAAACATTTCCTGCTGCGATACAATTTAAAAAGTTGACTCCTAATAATGAGAAACTTCAGTTACCGTTACGGACAATATATTGTGAAAATTGGGAAAATTCGTTATTATCTTTTGCAACTATACCATTCTCTTGCATATGCCATGTATAGAGTTCTCTACATGGGAAGCCGCTTTGTATTTGGACCAGTAAGTTATTGTGTTAATTTTTGCATGAAGGGAAGAAACAGCAAAGTAAAATATAAATTATACAAATATGTTTATGGAGATATTAAAATCATACAGTTTTTAGTAATGACATTTACCGAGTGTTTGTAATAGCAACGGCTAGTTTTTATTCTTAAATATTAATCGTGGTCTTTAAAATAAATTAAAATTGTCTCTAAAAAAGTACACAATTTTATGACAGCACTTTGGACAAGGCTGGTAGAGTAACGTTTTAGAAGCAAAATTAAGTTTTTATATCATTTCCGTAGTACAAAATGTTCAGTTAGTAAAACGTTGATTAAAACGGTAAAAGAAACACGAGTTTTACATGAAAAATTTGAAAAGTTACCGCTAATTAATATTTTTAGCAGCAAAACTAAAAACTAATATGAAGAAGAGTTTGAGAAGATATAATACTATTAATATATAGCTGAGAAGATATAATGATATTAATATATAGCTAATAAGAAATTAGAAATATATAGCTAAGATAAATATCTAAGGAAATGAAAGCTAGTAGAAACACTTTTAACTACACAGCATAACAAATTTTGCGTACATTTCTTTAAACATTAAAATTTTGTTTTTATCGAAAAGGGAAAAAGGTTTTTTATTAGGAAATTATTTATTGAATATTGTGAAATTTAAGAAAGCAAACACTATTTCTTGCTGTCATTGTATTTGCACGAATATGTGTGTACAGTGTTATTAACTAATCAATATTAAACATAATGGAAAGCTGAAACTGACGAAAATGCATTAAGCTTTTAAATTGCTAATAACACGCGAAGCTTTTTGTAGCAATAATCCTAGCTCTAATGAAACGCGGAAGTTCAGGGGAACATTTCACTGTACTTTGTTCGTGCGAACTTCTCCACATATCTAGCTCACGCCACCAAACAACATCTCAAATCACAATGAAGTTTTTTCTTTTTACAAATGTATGTTTTTAGCAACACCCTTTGTGGGAGTAAGGCAAGGCTTCATTGAAAAAAAAATTACTTTTAGAAAACAGATGAAACTACCATGCTGCTACTAAGCCATACGACTGAATACAATTTATTGCATAGAAGTATTTACTATATTTAATATGTGATAAGGTTTCAAGAATTTTGAAAGTATGAAAAGTCCATCAGGGGCAAGCTTCGGCGATTTCAGCGAGCAACCCTTTTATAGCTCCCTAATAATTGAGTTCGTTTGTGAAAATGATGTTTGGAGATCAATGTACTATAATCATGAAATCTACCAAACCTTTAGACGGTCTGATACTGTCAAGGTCATAAAAAGACACAGGATTCGATTGTTGGGTTATTTATACAGAACTGAAGACACGAGCCCAGTAAAACAACTCACATTTACCAAACCTATGGGAGCTAGAAAGCGAGGAAGGCCACTAATTAGGTAGCTTGATGGTGTTGAGGATGACATTAATACTATACATAGGGGAGACTGGAGGAGTATTGCCATGAATAGGTCCAGATGGCGTAGACTGATTGAGACGGCCTTGGCCAGCAATACGCTGTAGTGCCTCAGAAGAAGAAGAACAACAATTGAGTACAGTCATCATATAAATTTTCTTACGTTTTAAAATCTATTATGGATTGATTACTGTAAGACAATTACAATCGTGCAAAGTTTCAAAACTTAATTGATTACTTTTCATGATTTAAAGCTAAATTCATTATTTTTCATGCTAGTTTCGGTATGGATAAATATAGAAAACAGCGAAGGAAATTTTCAAGTTATGTGTGAAGAATAAATTATTCGCCGCTTAGATTTCGTGAATAAAAATTGCAATGATATTATGGAAAAGCACTCAGAAGCTATTTACCTGATGGAAGGGAAGATATCGTGGAGGACGCTTCAAAGAAATCTGACTCATATTCACATCATATATGGGGAAAAAACGATAAAATTCCCATGGAGCCCGCCCGTAATCCAAGATTTGAACCCTGGATCAAACTACTAGTGTTCAGTGGTTCCAACGCTCACTCAATAGAGGGCGCTGAATAGCAGAACTCTAGCTCAGCAGAACTCTTTAATGCTTAGAGTAATGTCTTGATAATCCGTTTATAGCTTTTTTTTGGATCGTTAGGCAGTTAATATATGACTGGTGGAGCGCCGCATGGGAGGCGCTTCTGATAGTGCGCCTATTTTATAATGCATTTAAAAATTTTTCTAAAATTTAAAATTAGAATACAAGTGTAGGGATCGTGAGGAAGGTATAATAAGTTAAATTCCATAATTTTCATAAAATTCATATTTTAAAATTCAAAATTACCAAAATTGGTGTTGTCAGGACTGAGTGTTCTGTGTATGTTCTTTGCAAAAATTTTGAAGTAACTCCTTAAAGTCTAAACCTCCTGATCTGGAACAGGGAGCTGAAATCAGCTGTATTCTGGTGTAGATACTGTGCTGGAGAATAACTGCACTTGAAAGGGATTTAAAATCCTCTTTTATTAAATCAATATTATTTACACACTTCCCAACTCGGGAGGGATACAGAAAGTAAAAGACCACACTTGGGCCTAACTTAACAATCAGATAAATTTAAACTAAGTAAAAGACCACACTTGGGTCTAAATGAACACTCAGATAAATTTAAACTAAAGCTAAATAGAAATTTGATTAATCCTTGCTTACAAAGCTAATCGCGGAGTTGGCCTCTAACTAAATGGTGCGTAGCAAGAAATACTAATACTAGCGCACTTGGATTTATTTCAATAAGCAATCACGTAGTAAGCACTATGGCTTAGAATTTAGCTGCTAGCTGGTCAGGCGAACGTCGAACAGAATGACCGTGATCTGAGACTAAAAGCTCTCTCACACTGAGAGGTTTTCTACCTCTGGTTTAAATAGTACATGGCTCTACTTCAAATTAGCATAAGCTGAAAACGCGCGCTTCTTCTGACGAGAAGTTGAAACAGAGAAGAGATAGAAAGATTTAAATTAAAATAAAACTTTGGTAGTTTAACTAAAACCTTACAGTGTTACAAAACATGAATATTTGGGTGATTTAAAATATTTTTTTAACTGGAAATATATGCCTCCTTGCAATGATTGCAAACTTAAAGGATAAGTAAAGGCTTTTATACATACGGTGAATATAAATATGCTAAAATAAAGTTGTGTTATGACTAATATGAAAAAGAGACATCAGAAAAAGCCCACGAAATTTATCACGGCAAGGAGGCAAGATTGTGCCTATCGTTGGCAAGAGCCTTGGGCATCATACAAGTGACAGTAAGACTTTCCTAAGTTCCGTCCCCAAGTCTGAAGGAAAGCAACTCTTGGGGACGGTTCCGAGAGTCTTTCGTCCCTATACCCCAACCACCAAACATTCGAGAGGATTTCCGGCTCATCTCATATTTTGAGTGACCCCATGCCCCAAAACACTATGCATTTACAATCATCCATGCGTTCTCCGGAATTTGAAACCACGCCGTCTGGTGTGGCAAGCAGAGTCGCTAATCGCTATCCCGGTTGGATGGTACTAAAATAATGTACAATAATAAATATAGGAATTTTTTTAAAATGTGTTTTTTATTTAACTGCAGATATATAAGAATATTGAAGTATGATTTTTGTAAAAAAATATTAACTTATTATTTTAGCAAATACTGAAATTATGAATTGGTAATTATCAGCATGCTTCTGACACTTAATGACGAATAGAGTTTCCTACCCTCATTAATTGCTAATGATATATTATTTTAACTTAGTTACAAAGCAGAAAAATTATGTTTCCGATTTCGTACTTAAGAGCAGATAATTAAAACTAATCAAGTGAGAAAATAATTAAAGACTTAATTAAAGGTTAAGTTACATAAAATTTTTCTTGTTCAAAATCTTACGGCACCAGTAGCCTGTAAACTTACACCATACTCCTTTTACCTTTGGATATTTTCCTTGAAGTATTCTTTGCTTTGTACGTTAAATATTTTAATCAGCGGTCTCATGAATATCATATCATCAGGTCCTGAGATGTGACAAAAATTATTATAATCAAGCAGCTGATGAATATAGATTCTCTTTTATGAATTTAAAATTTGTAAAAAAGAAAGTGAAGGATATAGTATTTTTTTTCCTTCGAAATAATACAGAAGACAGATAGAGAGGTTAATGAAATTCAGGCTAAAGACAATAAATGTCTTAGATAATATGATGGTGTTAGAAAAGCATTTTTAAGATCAGGTTTTTAAATAAATATATAAAATGCAACTGTTACTTACAATATTTAGAATTTCAGAGAATTGAGTTAAGATTGCTTTAAAGGTGTTTGAAAAAATACTTTCATTAAATTTTCTACAGTTTAAAGAATAATACTGAAAAATATTTAAAGAAATATTATAAAAAATATTACATTTTATTTCTAATAAAAAATTGATGTTTATTATATGCACAACAGAAACTTAGGTTTCATAACAACTTTTACTTTAAGACAAAATATTAATTCTTTCATCGAATGAGCGCATAAGAGAAGCCCGATATAAAGGCAGCTAAACTACGCATAAATAAGCTTACCGCTTTAAATACAAACAGCGAGAGTAATTGATTTTCAGTCATTGGGAAACTAGTATTTCGTTCTTATTGATACAGAAAGCACTGCAGTTGGGCCAATTAGATGTAGAACAGAATGTGTATATCTGATAATCCTAACGAAAATGCATAATATCGGGTAATTTCTGAGGCCATGTATTGTTATTAATTAAGTTACGAGATCGCGTACTTTATGGATATCTGATAATTACTTTAGATGTGCCTGAAATGCAGTACATCAATCAAACAGATGATGACCTTATTTCCGATAAATGAAACAGCAAGCGCAAATGTCTTTTTTCTAGGACATCGAAGCTTCCTAAACAGTGTGGGAAGAATTCGTGCTGTATGAAAAAACATGTTTAGGAGGCACTCTGTCACTTTCTGGTGTATTGCTGTTCTAAGAATGAAGGTATATACCTACCTCTTTTTTATTATTCTCGTCAAAATGATTGTTATTTGAGCATCTGAAAGAGAGAAAAATTTGTTTTCATGTGGAAGGCTCGTATGTTTACATAATGATGAAAGCCCATCTTTTTCGAAGCTATCGTTATGTTCGTTTTCAATGATTCCCACGTAGGCCCTCAGCAGCAAGTGAGGTAGCGAGCAATTGTTTGTGTAATGCATTTACTAACGAGTTAGTGTTTTTGGTTCTGCTAAGGTAATAAGGTTTAGTTCGCTTTCAATCCAGAACAGCACAGCAGATCTGAAATGTTTTGCCAGCGCGGAATTTGCGCTGCTCCTGTTTGAAGATGTTACACATTTTGAATATATTATTTCAGCCAGTAAAGTATTTCTTTCTAGCAACTGGCTACTATATTACACAACAGAGCGTTATCTTCAATGCAGCTGCGTACAAAAGAATATGTATTACAAGAGTTCTCATCGATTCCATTCACCGCTCCAGAGCCCTACCTTAGTTTATATTCCTCCAAAAAGAACCATCGACCTTCACCTCGAAGAAGCAGACTACAGGCTACTTTAATCCGACTAAGCTTCTCTTAAGGGATGACAGGGAAGATCAAGTGGCACCATAATGCTCACAAGCTGGCTACATTCACGGATAATATTTCTCTAGTATTTTGGACTATACAAGCGTAAGAATATTTGACACTGAAATATTCAGCAAACTCTGAATACTAGACTAAACATTCAGCTGGTGTTCAGTTCAGTACCCACAATTTGCTGAATTCAGCACATTGGACACGCTGAAACACTCAGCAGCACACATTCGAGCGAAACCCTTAAATGTACAGTCTTCTGAACAATGAAATTTTCAGCATCGCACATTCATCGTTGAAAATATGACACATTTTTGAAGAATTATTTTCCTCGGTATTACAAAATAATAACTTTCACCCTTATTACCCACATTACACAACTATTAAGAGAAGTTTTAGAATTACTCGTGGGGAGCATTCTCTGTCGCGCAAGCATATAGCACCACAGACTGGTCATGTAATTAATGCACTCAAATTTTGCAGTATGAATAATACTCTAGACTCAATTTATGTACACTTACTCCACTATTTTATTAAAGTCTGCAAGGAAGATTATTGTCTGAAATCACATACTCCTATTACAATCCTCTTTAACCCCATCCTTCACTCGTAAATAGTATAATATTTGGACAGCTCGAATAAAAGCACAGACGATCTAGTGAGAACTTTACGTGTGATGACCTATCGAAAGTCAGAAAGGTATACAAGCTGTACTCTAAAGAAGCTTAACTCATGGAGCCTCTTTCGCAGACTGCAGACATTTTGCAATATTCAATTCTCTGGGACCAAAGGAAAGCAATATGCTGGCCATTATGCTGGAAATTGAAAAGAAATCTGGTGATAATATACTAGCTGTGTGTTTGTTCCTAGTTTTCTCAGTTTACAGAGCAAGGTAAACTATCAAATTTGATATCTTTAAAAGCTTTATTGTTCATATCTTCCAAACAGCTAAGACTCTATGGTTATTCCTTAAATTCGCTTTCCATTATGAAGTTAATGCCTTTTTTTAAATATGAGTTCTTTGCAAACAAAGTCTAGTATTGTAGATATGAAGTGTTTTCCTAAAGCGTAGCAATGCTAAATACGAGAAATCTGGTTTGTTTAAATGCATTCATTACTTTTATGCATCCATTGCTAGTCCGAAAATGTTACTATTGCTTGCTGTAAGATTTTTCAAATGCGCATCAGTCGCTCCTGCTATGTTTCAAAATCTGTATTTATGCTCTCTTACTGTTCTTCCCCTACCACCATGTTTCCTAAAGAACTTGTCAGAGTTTAAATGCCAAATACGCAAAGTACATTACAGGCACAAATAACAGTTTCTTACTCAGGATTCGAACCCGACGCAGTAATCCTTCTTTAAACGTTAACTGTTCAGGGCAATAAATCTGAAATATGTTTGCTTGATTATGAATAAAGAGATCAGAGAAAGAAGGAAGTGCCTAAGGGCATCGATATCCTTGTAGACGATTTTCTGCAAGGAATTGGTTGGTAAATGTATTACACATGTGGTTAATCATCAAACCTCTATGCATTTAACTCGTTGGCTGGTACTGAAAGCTAGTCAAACTGTGAGCATTCAATGTCCTTATATAAACTTCTATTACTGGGATTACGTGGAAAAATATAGAATTCTCAGCTGTGATTTTACTTTTGATCTCAGTTTCGTGTATCAAAGAAAAGAATAGATATACGCGCTTCGTAGATTTATTACATTTCTTTCTCTTTGAGTGAAGTAACACACACTTAAATTATCTATGCGAGTTTTACATTACAGTAGTATATTATTTATGTTATTATTATCAATCTTAATTTTTAAAAAAATGCGAAGTTAAGTCTACACGCACTTTCAAGCTACAGCTTGCCGCCCGTTTCGTTTTCCAACATACACATACATGTTAAATCTGCATCTTCTGTACAGATTGAAATTGTAATGGTAGGACAAGTAAAACAAAATTCAAGCAAGGTATGGTTTGTTAAATTGAAACTTTACAATGCTGTCTTTGTGCATTTACCTGAAGGTGAGACTCTATTACTCTGCATGATACTTCTACTTGCTATTTATGCAACATGGTAAGCAATTATATTTTTAAGTTTTATTGTCATTATTTTGAAGTTATGTAATTTCGCTACAGTTTTCTTTTCTTCACTTTCTTTCGCTTTTATTTTCTTTTTTTCCTATTATTATTATTATCATCATTATTTTGTTATACGCTATTTTTTGACTTAAGGAATCTTACTGAAACGATTTTATACATTTTTATACTTTCAGTGTTAAACGTAGGATTTATATTGAAATTCAGAGTTTAACGTCTCTACCTTTCTTGGTTTTCCATACAAAATAAAACATATTTTTCATCAAACAGAGTGAAAAAGTTACCAAAATAAGTGTGAACAGTTCAATACCTTTTTGTACATTTGCTACGAAATATAACACAAGAAGTAAGAAGATTCTAAGTAGATTATAAGTAAGTGGATAGGGCGTTATGAAAGAAATTTCAAATTCTAAAAAAGCTATTCATTCTGGAATTTATAACAGTAAGTTATTCATACCAATTACTAATCTTTTGGGGTTTCAGGATCAAAATACGGAACTTACAGTTCCAAGGGATTGAGAAAAGTAATTATTCAAGTAGTTACTTACTATAAATTAATTATTATTGTTACTTCTCCTAAATTATGCTATTTATAGAGTAAAACTCCTGAAGAGATGAGACAGTAGCGTTTCTAACAAGACAAATCTGATTGTATACATCACATGACTTCCTTGTGCGCAATACTAAATCATATGCATTTTTTTTTGCATTTCGTTTAAACTATTTCCTCGAATTTCATTAGAGATATATTTCTCATTCAATCAATCCAGTTCTCAGTTCGCGACAAGGCAAAAATACATGAAACCCAAACTACTTTTATTAAAAATTGAAAAAAAATATAGAATAATATTTAACATAAACACAGTTAAAACGATTTAAAGAACAATTTTTACAATTATAATTAGAGTTTCTACTCAAAAACAAGCAATTCGGCCAGCAGGCGAGAAGACAGATTTTTCGGTCCAAAAAACTGAAATTTACTTTTGGTCTTACTCGGCAAAAAGACACTGAAGGCGCAGAAACTGACTTAATTTGTTGTGGACGCTATGCTGAGTCAATATATGGAATAATTTAACAATTTAAATGATAATTTCAGAATGGATTAAGCATGGCTTAGTTCGTAATACTTAAAGAAGACGTTATCCTTACTGATGCGAAGCTTAGTTTCACTAGATTGGCAACAAATGTACTATTCTGCTAAGTTTCAAATATAAACAAATAGGGCTAAAATATATAAAAAAATAGGCTTACCGCACTTAAACAACTTTTAAATTGTTGATAATTCTACAAATCTTGTATGCAGATTTACTAAAGGCATAAAAACCTTAACCGGAAGATAAGAACATAATTCAATCATTTGTAAAGCAAAAAATGCACAATTTTTCAACATATAAGAATTAAAAAAACTAAGATCACCGACCCGAGTAACAGAGTAGGTATATATATATACATTTATATACTTTTGATGCTGCCGATTGCCACCAAAAAAGGCAGGTGCACAACTACATGCTATAGCAGTCCTGTATACAAAATTTCAACATTCTGAGGCTATTCCTTTTTGATTTATGTGAGATACATACATACATACGTACGTACGTACAGACGCCACGAAAAATATCTCTTCTAAATCCCTTTTAAATTAATTTTGTAGTTCGTTTTAGGAAAAAGAATCTTTCATTCTGTCCTCCCGTACAGATGCCACGCAAAAACTTCGTTAAATTGCATTTGATAGTGGTCGAAATGGATATTTTTATTATAATATTGTAATCAGAATTTTTCGTGATTACAAGACATCCTTTACTTCGTACAAGGAAGTAAAAATGAAGAACAACTCACAAAAAAAGAAAAAGCTTATGTTAAGTTATTTGGATAAAGCAAAGTACATGAGAGTTATTTGGCTAAGGGAAA
>KK115271.1:1237032-1248145 GCA_000611955.2 Stegodyphus mimosarum | reverse complement strand
AAGAGGGCCTTCGTGGATGGCTTTCTGAGAGAATTGGCTTGCATTCACGCTACATGGAAACAACAAAAACCAACCATCCAGCCAACTCGCTCACCTGGTATCGAATAGGGGTCGAATTTCCATCGTTCAGAAGTTCAGAAGTTCTTAACCATTTGACTGCTATCGGGGCCCAGAAGGAGAAGGGACCTATGGATTGATAAACATATGTCAAATATGAGACTGATAAAGCATTGTCCGCAATGAAATAGAGATTGCAGTAAAATGTGAACTTTTAATTAATTGAGGGGCTTGATCTATATGTTTTCAAATTTCTTTGACTTTGTGGAAAACACCTTACTTTCCCTGACTATTTTAGAATTTTTTTTTCCTTTCTGATTTTCCTGACCATTTTTCATTTCCCCAGCTTACTCTGCATTTCCAAGAATTTTACTAAATGAATGGGAATGCGATGTGCGAGAGATTTATCTTGCAACATTGTTGATAAAAATAAACAAAATATTAATTTCTTGTTCAAAATAATAAAGGCAGACTATCACACAGTTTTCTAAGAGTTATGTGAAAGGTGATAACTAATGAGAATATATGAAGGAAACCTAGGTTAAACTAACGTCCGAATGCATATAATTGAAAGAATGAGCTAAATAGTTTTGGTAGTTGAATAGGTTGACATACTTTGAAACCTTTTCAAACATTTGATCTACATACTGTGGCGCCAAATAAATTTAATGTCGTTTGGAGTATAATACAGGTCTTTTCTTTCTTTGCTCGCATGATAAATCTTTCTCATAATTTGATTCGACGAAGAAGCACGTCTGAGGTCACCAAAGCGAAAAGAACGATAGAATTCTTCCAGATTCTTTTTATTGTTGGATCCGATAGAAACTATTGTATACGGGAATGCTACGCTAAAAAGAATTTAAAAGGCATTCTTATTAATATTTTGCTGTAAGAAATATATAGAAAATAAAATAAAAGAAAGAAAATAAAAAACTCAGTTTTCAGATTTTGTATTACCCTCAAAGGGACGTTTTTTTAACGTTTCGTGTGTTACCTTTATTTATTAACTATCATGTTCTTTGAAATTAAACCATAAAATTTAATTCAACAGCAATATCTGAAAATAATTTTAAAAGTGCATATCTTTAAAATTCCCGATACACATTTTCGCGTGCTACAGATAATTTGTTTTTTCGTACAGCGTTGCCATTGCTCGGTTTGGAATCGTTGAGTTTGTTATTTAATAGTTCTTAAAAGTTTTACAAAATATGAAATACAATAAAACAAACTCCAAATTAGGGCTTCCAGATGCCTATATTCGGGCTCAAAATTGATGGTTATAGGTATCGTTGTTTTTTCCCAGTGAGAAGAACATACATATTACATTCATACAGATTCTTCATTATTTAATTTCCATGACGATCACACAGCCCGATAGTATTTGGTGGCAGCAATCTGAAAAGTGATTCAGACATTTAAAATGATACGCCGCCGGATCCCGTTTCGAAACTAAAATACCACTCGGGACTAACGTCCCTTTTGGGTTAATGGAATGTTTTCAAAGTGAAGGAATCAAATGAGTTTATTTCCATATCGTTGTTCAGTTAGTAAAAACATTATCAGTTCTTTTATCTATTTGCAATTTTTTAATCTGCAGTGAACTGAAAAAAATTATAAGTGATTAAATAAGAAAATTTTGATTTAACCGGCGATTTACACAGGTTAATTTTATTCCCTTACTAGCGGAAGTACCCGATGCCAGTTAAATTAGACTGAGAGTATTGTACTATCTAACAACATAAAAAACAATACCACTGTAATCCTTACGATACGAAAATACGATTCATGGTCAGACAGTTTGCAGTCTGATGCGATATGGAACCCACATGAAAAATTTCCATAAAAAAATAAACTAATTCTCTCATTATATCAGTAACAATAGCAGGCAGTTTCTAATGATATTTATCTTTCTATTCAAGTGGTCATAAAAGCTCAAGTTCTATTCACTATTTCACCTATATTTCAATTTTAGTCTTAAATGTGGCAAAAAATTGATCATAATTTATCAGGAATCAATAACGCGAACAAACAAATAAAAACACATGCTTCTTTATATACTATATATATATATATATATAGGTTTTGTAAAACTTACGAATTTTTAATTGACAGACTTTACGATTTGAAAGCGAGCAGTAGCAACACTTTTCGAAAAAAAGCATTTTTATCTGCAAAGCGCGAGACTGTTGCCACTCGGAAAAATGTGTGAGAAAATTTCTGTTTTCAGAGTTTTTAATTTATACGATTAATATCAACCGAGATACGAATCAGAGTTTCGTATCTCGGTTGATTAAAGTCGTACGAAGATGGAAGCTGTCGAAATGGCTTTCCACGAATTTTTGAAATCAGGAATAATGTATTTAATGTTTGGCAATGCTGTTTTTATTTCATTGTAAAACTTAAAAATACTTTATTAACATACTCTACGATTTGAAAGCCAGCAGTGGCAACACGCTAGGGAATAAAGCAGATTTTTATCGCCAGCGTGCGAGCCTGTTGCTACTCGGAAAAATTAGCGTTTTCAGAGTTTTCAATCAATAGCTTTGATTTAAGATTTTTTTTTAAAGTGGACGTCGACCTTTTACAGTACCCAGAAATTAATGGTAGAAAGTTTAGTGACGGCAGCTATAGTAATGACTGAGTTAATCGCGAACACATAAAAAGACTATTTATATATATAGAGATATAAATTACGTTTATATATTTTTTGTCTAATAAATGGGAATTACTTTCTTTTCTTGAATTGGCAATACGTTTGTAAAAATTTGCGTTTGGGACACAAAATTCAATAAATGAGAAAGCTTCTCAACGCATGAATATATCAATATATTTCAGAAACAAATTTCCAAGATAAATACAAACGCTCGCATAAGGAAACGGAGCATTATGGATCTTACTTATTCAAGAGATTGCAATTGCATAAAAATTAATGCCTATGTTTAATTTATAAGAAATATTGGAAAAGGTTAGGCATGTACCCTTTTGAAGGATAATTTAGATCTAGTTAAATGCATTTAGTTTCTTATGTAAGCATGGATAAATTACAAAGTCTTACCCAGGGGTCGGCAACCTTGTAGCTGTAATGTGCTAAATCAGTCCAATAGTATATGATTCAGGATGCCGCATAGTAGGACATTTTAAAACAATTCGATTCCCGTGCCAATTCAGGAGGGGTTAGAGAATAGAGCACATAAATACAGATTTAAAGTTTTGTTACACATAATTATGCATAATTTAAAGATAGTTGTTAACATAAAAAATAACTGTGTCTTCAATATAAATAAAAAATTTAAATTGTACATATATCATGTATACTTTAAACATATTTATTAAAATAAAAATAAAGAAAGTAAAATATAAGTATTCTTTCAGTATATTTAAATAAAAATTAAAATTTTAATGCGAACCTTATCCCTGTACCGCTCTACTTTATATCGCAATATCAAGGGTTTAATCTTAGATTTTCAGTTTGACATATGATTCTGAATATTCTGTTGCTAAATAACTTCTTTATGGACTCAAAATGTTTTTCATATGAGAAAAGATTTGTTCACATAGATATGTGGAACTAAAAGCGAAAAGCAGTGCACAAGCAATTTTTTCAAACAATGAAATCTCTCCGGCAATAACATCCAGCAATTTAAAAAACAACTTGTCAGGACTGAGTGTTCTATGCATAGTTTTGGCGAACATATTCGTGAAGTAGTTAAAGTCCTGATCTTGAACAGGGAGCTGAATGCAGCTATGCTCTGTGGTAGAATACTGTGGTTAAGTGGTAGAATAACTGCACGTAAGAAGGATTTAAAATCCGCTTTTACTAAACCACTATTATTTACAGCCACTTCCCAACTCGGGATGGATAAGAGAAAATAATGACCGCACTCGGGTCTAACTTGAACAATCAAATAATTTAAAATAAAGTTAAATAGAAATTAAGTAGTCTATTTAACTTTATTTTAAATTATTTATTTTAAATTATTCATAGCTCACAGAGCTATGAACGCGAGGTTGGCCTCTATGCTAAACTATCAATGGTGCGTAGCAAGATTTAGCTAATACTAACGCACTTAGATTATTTCAATAAGTAATAGCGTAACAGCGTTAAGGCTTAGAATTTAAATACTAGCTAGTCAGGTGGACGTCGAACAGAGCTGCAGTGATCTGAGACTAAAAACTCTCTCACCCTGAGAAGTTCCTCGCTAACCTTTAAATACAAACTTGGCTCCACTTCAAATTAGCATACAGCTGAAACGCACGCTCATTCTAACGGGAAGTTCAAATAAGAACTCACAGAAAAGAAACAATTAACATAAAACTTTGTTAGTTTAAACTAAAACCTTACAAACTGTCTATTTATCTTTAGGGGGCCCACCAGCGGCCGAGCGGTAAAGACGCTGAACACTGGTAGTTCGGTCTGAGGTTCGAATCCCGCGAACGGGCTGGCTGCATTGGCGTTTTCGTGGTTTTTCCATGTGTAACGTGTATACGAGCCAGTTTCCCTTAGAAAGCACTCCACGAAGGCATCCCTCCCTTTAGGCAGATATCCCTCGTGTGCTTTGCCATAACTGAATAACCTAACCTAACCTAACCTATTTATCTTTAGATTTATCTATCAGGTTTTTTTTTTGTTTTTTTTTTTGTTATTCTATAAATTTTGCTTTACATAATTCTGAAGATGTTAGTTCAATAAGTTTCATTTCAAAATTTTCATCTTCCATGCACTCAAAAATCGACAAACTGAATGGGTTTATTGATGGGTCTATTAAACCTGCATAAATTACGAACGGACATACAGGCATACAAGTCTTTGCATCTTCAGAAACATTCCTCCTAAAGTGGTGCTTCGTAACTTTGAAGTTCATCTTTGTCTAAGATCGAGGTATGTGCAAGCATTTGGAAAGTATTTATAGGTACTACCATTAATATTATAGGAAAATATATTTAATTTTGTAGCAAAGCCTTTTCAGTATTTAAAACGTCCAAGCACTGTTTGGCCCCTTCCTTGCAATACTTAGCTCATTTAGATGTTTAGTTATATCATTAGGAAACATCAATTTGCACAACCATTCTATGTCCTTCAATTCGGGGAAATGTTGTTTCTTCTCATTAGGAAAAACTTTAATGTGTTCTATGCATGACACAAACTTTTTCAAGACATTACCTCAATAAACTACTGGATAGGACTGTATACGAAGAGATCCACATACTCATTTTTCATTTCTTCTAAAAGACACTTAAATTGCATGTGTACCAATAAAGAACGAGACACTATTAAATTCATTATTTTAACAACAGTGTTCTCAACAGAAATTAAGTGATGTGACAAAATTTTGTCAACTAAATTTTCCTGATGGTATAGAGAGGAGAGACAGAATGATTTATCTTTACCTGATAACTTTGTAGAGTGGTATAGAGTACCACTGAGAAAAAATTTTGGAATTCTAGTTGGAATGAACCTAAATTTCGAAATATGAAAGGAAGAATCAAATAAGTTTAATTTTTTTATTAAACTTATTTGATTCTTCCTTTCACATAAACTGTGTAAAGTAATTAGTTAAAATTTGAATGCGAACCTTATCTGTGCAAACAGATTAATAAATATATACCAAATTCAAAATCCTATTTTGTGTCAAAATGACTATATTAGAACGATGCTATATATAAATCTAATACATATCCTAAGTCGCGCTTTCGAGACATAAAAAATGCAAGTTGAATTCCGTCAGTAGAACGGGAGACATAGAATTGTCTCCCTCGTTTTTTTATTTGTGTGTGTGTGTGTACTTTTCTTGTTTAAATTTAAAAAATAGAGATACTACACAAAATTTTAATTTACTTTACATTATTATTTGAGGAAATCAGTTTACAACACTATATCTTAAAAAGAATGTGTTTGTGTAAAACTTTCCAAAGGACATTCTTTTGGATCTGCAGTACATACACAGTCCAGTCACATTAATGTGACCATCTGTCAAAAGCCAGAATAACCACCTTTCGCAGAGCGGACTGCTACGAGACGTGCAGGAAGAGAGTCACATAGGTCTCTGAAGGTGTTCTCTGGGATGTTGAGCCATGCCGACTCTAATGCCGTGACCAGCTGCGCTAGATTACGCGGTTGAGGTTGCATGGCGCGAACAACTCGATCGAGATGGTCCCACAGATGCTCGATTGGGTTTAAGTCAGGTGAGTTTGCTGGCCAGGGGAGGACGGTAAACTCATCCTGGTGCTCTTCGAACCACGCACGTACACTGGCAGCTGTATGGCACCTCGCATTGTCCTGCTGGAAGATGCCATCATCCTGAGGAAAAACAATGCGCATGTAGGGGTGAACATGGTCCGCAAGGACAGATGCGTACTTGTATTGATCCATTGTGCCTTCCACAATGATCAGTGAACCTAGAGAATGCCAGGAAAACATTCCCCAGACCATAATGCTCCCGCCTCCAGCTTGGACCGTTCCGGCAATGGTTGCAGGGTGGTTCCTTTCAGAGGTTTCACGCCTTATACGCCAACGTCCATCTGTCCGATGGAGCATAAAACGCGATTCATCCGAAAACGCAACCTGTCGCCACTCAGTGGACGTCCAGCTGCTGTACTGGCGTGCAAATTCTAGCCTTCGCCGTCGATGAACAGCAGTCAGCATAGGTGCACGAACCAGGCGTCTGCTTCGGAGGCCCAGACGCAGCAATGTTCGCTGAATAGTACTTTGGGAGACACTTTTGGTAGCCCCTTGGTTCATTTTGGTGGTCAGTTGCTCAACGGTAGCCCGTCTATCTGCCCGAACGCATCTCCGCAACCGTCGTTCGCCTCTGTCATCTATGGCCCGTGGTGCACCACATTTGCCACGTCGCTGATTTTGGACAGTCCCATTTTGCCATGCACGGTACACTTTTACCACGGCGGCACGCGAACAGTTCACAAACTCAGCCGTTTCGGAAATGCTTCAACCCTTGGCCCGAAAGCCAATGATCATGCCCTTTTGGAAGTCGGATAAATCGCTTCGTTTCTGCATTACGCCAACGATTGAAATGTTTTCCGAAGCCCTCACACACCCTTTATATACGCTCAACTGCACTGTGCTGCCACCTGCCTTCTGTGATTGGTTATTTAACTCTGACATGGAAAGTACGTGGTGGTCACATTAATGTGACTGTGTATATAGAGCCTACAGCCAGCAACTCTTGCCACTGAAACCGAACTTGGAATGAAATACCAACTCAGTGGTTTTACACAGTTTATTGCTAGCTGCTAAAAATAGCAAAAACTTTAAAACTTTAGTTTGGAGAATATGTGGATTGCACTGTCTTCTATCTGTTAATTAACCTGTTAATTGTCTGTTCTGTCTGTTAATTAAGCATTGGTTTCTTCCAGTGAAATTTCAAATTTTAGTTTACATCTTGTATACAATTTTTTAATGTTATTTTTATTTAAAGATTTAGAATCACTGCTCTTTGTTCTATGCCTTTTTTTACGAAAACTTATTTGCATTGTAGAATTTAAATTTGCATTTGTTTCAGTTTTGAAACGATAGTTAAATTTACTTTACATTTCAAAGTAAAATTTTAACTAAAGTAAAGCTGGAACGAGAAATTCATGTTAAAATTTTTCATTGAAGAACACATTAAATTAGGTATGTTTTATTAGATTATCAAAGAAATTTATTTATTGATATTTATTTATAGTAGTCTTTAATACTTCCTTTATATATATGTAGACAGAAGTGAAAGGCAGCTTCTGGAGTCAGAGATATCTGTGCAAACCATTCTTCATCTATGAACATCATTAAGAATAATGCGTAATTCAGTGTATATTTTATTATGATAACTGTATCTTACGGCTATGAAGACGTCATGCCAAGTATAACGTTGAAGCTTAATCCAGACGCAATCTAATTGAACAGACGTCATTTCCAAAGCATAGACTGGGCTTATATATAATCGTATATTTCTTTTTGGGAGACAAAGTGCTACTTATCTTCTTCATAAATCGGACTGTCACATATACTAAAACACACAATGAGTTTTCCATGCTTGTGCTGACTCGTGGGAGTTCTGAAACGCTGTAAGAAAGCGTAATCTTCTCTATCGATTTCACCCGGTTAATGGCATGGGAGAAAAAAGGATATAACCCAGATAGACCACTAAACGTTACAGGCGACACTGACAGGGGCCATTAAATGGCGTGACAGATCGACACTGAGATGGTATTTTTTTGGTAGATCCTAACCTAGTTCTACCAGTGCCTTGCTTTGTTCTGATTAAACACAGAGGCTTGCTTTCTGAAGAAGCAAAGGCTTTTCAATTGGGAGATTAATGTGAATGGGCATAAAACAGATTTTGCATTGCTGATATCAAAAAAGAGACTTTTTTATGCTTGAAGAAAAAGAAAAGAAGGAAAAAGAAATTTCCTCTTTCTGAAAAAAGGAGCTAAAATTTAAATAAAAATAAAATTTTTAGAAAATTGATTATTTTTTTGAAAATGATGTATTTCTGTATTGCTTATTTTAACGAATCCCAAAGAGCTTTTAAATCTTTCAATTGTTAAGAATACGATGCTGTTGTAAATAATATTAAGAATAAGAAAATAAATTTATTATTATTCTTTTATGAAAGATATACCTCCTTCCCTTCCAAATTTTAATCTGAAAAATCGCGTTATTAAATATTTTAAATGAAACTTCTAAGATGAGAAAACATGACCAAGATGAAAGAAACATTATTTTACGTGATGAATCACAAAATCAATAATTGGGTAAAATAAACTTATGATTGATATAAAACATCACTTATCAAATCATTTACATGCTTTACAAATGTATAGCTTTAAGTTTATAAATCAGTTATCATATTATTTTTTACCTTACTACTACTAATTTCGTTGTTCTGCTAGCGTACGGGTTCATAATAGATTGAATGCACACAGGCGCGATGATACGTTGTAAAATTCGTTTTATGAAAAGGGAGACTACAAAGCTCTAGAAATTTCCACAGAAATACCCGTACAGGTATTCACGGTATCACAGAGTACAATTAATAATTACACTTTAAACTACTAAGAAAGTTAAACAAAACGCAATGCAAAGCGCATGTAGAGAGCGAAGCTAACCAGGCGATATCTCAATACTCCAAATTCCCGCTAAACTAACAACTGTTAGCGTATGCTCTTTCCGCTCCAATATAATTTTCACCCGACCACTGACATATTTCTAGTACTTTCTCCATCTAGAAATTGTTGGAAGGTATATGAAGGCCGAATAGCATTACAGATACAGAGAACATCAATTACAATATCAATTACAGTCATACAGGGATCGGATCAACATGTCGCTAAAACATTAGTCGCCGAAACCGTCGGCAGATTGGCGATATCTCGCCAAATTCCTTTACTCAATGTTAAAGAAACTTGCCTGTGTATTCTTAAGCGGCATAGCATCTTCTCTGTAGATATTCATTTTATATTATGTGGAAAAAAACAACACTTTCGGATATAATTGCACTAAAATTATCTATCTATGTATAAAATTCGTAACAATTGGTTGCCACAAGAAAAAAATTAGTCAATGCGTTAACCTTGCTAGCCAAAACGTTGAGGATTTCACCCAAAACTGTAAACTTGTTTTGCTGTTGTAAATATCGATTTTTAAATACTTAAATCTATTTTTAAACTTATTAAAAAGTTTCGCAAATCGTGGAAAGTATTTCTGTTATTACATAGCCTGTGTTCTATTAAGAGATGAATTAATAAAAATGCTTATTTTAAACCTTCTTCTGTGTTGGTGTTACTTTACTAAATAAGATTATATTTATATACTGTTTGTTATTTCTAATTAAGTTCACTTATTTTCGTACCAAATGCATAAATATTTTGTACATATGTGTGGGGGCAGGAATACAGCAAAACATTACTTCTTTATCCGTTATTATATTTAATAAAACTGTTATACATAAATTCTTTGTACATTATATTTTAATAAATATTATATTTCAAACAGCATTTAATAAAGCTGTTTTTGATATAGAATTAGAGGAAAGGGTTTCTGACGAAGAAACTGGAACTTCCAAAAACGAAGTCAGTTGTATTGTTTATAAACTGATTTCAGCTTCTTATATTTCTGATACATTATTTTTTCCCGCCTTACCACTTTCTTTTCTTATCAAACATTTTGCTTTATTGAAACGTTCTTCGATATGCTTAAAAACTGTAAGCAAGAGAAAGTTCGACTTTCTCGTCTACCTCAAACAGTAAATGACACAGAATTTGATCCAGATCAAACATTATGATAAGTGTTATTATATGAAGTGTTTATATTAATCGGTGTGTTATAAGTGTTATTATATGAAGTATTTACATTACATTGAATAATAATAAAATTTTTAAGAAATACGCAGAAACTGGGAGGGAGAACGTTATCGTTTTCTGGAAAGGTCTCAATAACTGTTTGTAAATTAAAAAAATTCTTATAATTAAAATTTTTTAACTAACAGTTGTTATAAAATGCAGTGAAAGATTTCTGCCTTTATGGCATTTCACACGAAAGTGATTATGAAACAATCGTAGAATATTACAAACGTTTCTCTATAAGTATTAATTTATTTATTTTCCCCGTGGCGGGCACTTGCCTATAACGGCATCGGCCACTCCTAAGGCCAGAAGTGGTAGCCATTTTATTGTGGAGGCACCTAACAGGCGGCCACCGTTGCCTCCTATGAAGAGACAGACAACTTTACATTCATGCCTTCTCCGGGATTCGAGCCTGGGCCCTTCGGTACCGCAGTCAAGGTCCCCTAACCACTATACCCTCTGGGCGGCTCGCTATAAGCATTTATTTTGTATTACTCTTAAAAGGATAAGTAACTACAAATTATACAGATTACCTAAGCATATTGATACAGGTGCATTCCGTAAGACGTTTTTTATGCAGAAAGTTCATTCGTGCTTTGTTAGTTCATTGAAAATAATATAAACTGCCATGCAATTATTTCGTTAAACCAAGAATACTTCCGAAATAAAAATTAAATTTCATTAGTGTTAAGTATATGGCTTCTAAACTACACGC
>KK115271.1:1226276-1237000 GCA_000611955.2 Stegodyphus mimosarum | reverse complement strand
ACTTCTCTGCGATATAGACTTTCTTCTTTTGTTTGTTTCCTTACATACAGCTAAAATAAATAACTATACTAAAAATTCATGCATACCTATTTCAACTGTTTTAATTTCATTATATTTTCTCAAGATATTTAATACTTAAACGGACTAGAAAAAAATACATCTAAAATTTTCAATATAATTATTTTATGAATCTCGTATTTCACTTTTAGAATAAAGTCTAAAATGGTACAACTAAGATGTTAATTATGCGTGACATGACCCATATTTTAGACATGAGAGAAAATAACAAATATGATATTTGTCAGTAAAGCACTGAAATTATGACAGTTCTAACTTACTACCAGCTTGGCCATTACACAGAATGTAGTGCATAGTGTTTAGTATTAGTCACAGAATCTATGCGGAGTTCAGACACTTAAGATCTGGCGATCAGAAGTTTTTTGGTGTGGCTGCTGGTAGGATAATAAATATAAAAGACTATACGATACTCTTCCATGCAGCGCTTGACCAAAGTTAGAACTGCTGGTTTTTGTAGGTTGTAAATATTCTTATTTGTGTTCTGAATATCTGCATATTTGTATTAGGAGTGTATGCCTCATCATATGTATTTAAACCAACAAATGTACTTTAATAATAATAGTACACGTGCTTATTTGTAGTATCTATAATAAAATTCCCATCTGTATATCTATATGAGCGATGACCGCAACAACATTTGAACTACATTTATTTAAACTAGTGAATGTATTTCAATAGTAACTGCATATATAAATGTTATTAGATAAGGTATATTTGCATTAGCGATGCCGATTAATATATTTTGGGCTAGTTTATGTACTTTCAAAATGTATAAGTATACAATTGTATTTGCTTACAAACTTACCTTTTCTGTAACAGGAAATGAGTAACTGCATATTTTTTTAAATGTTTTCACCATTATATTTATTCGAACCAGTTACTGTATATTTACATGCAATGATTTGTAATAGCTGTAACAGTATTCGGTACCTGTATTTTCGCATTAGTGATGCTGACATCAGCATATTTAGGTGTATACACATATATTTACACACCAACTTATGGCGTATATGACAGAAATTTGGCAGAGTGAAGAATTTCTTATTTGGAGGATCGAACGGTTTGCATAGAGTGACAATACTTCACAGCCAGAACATTGTTCCCATTTCCCCTCCAAAATGTTATTCCCTTTATAGTTCCCTCACCATTTTCTATTATTTTATTTTTCTTAATTCTATCACTTGCTTTCTCTTGCAACGACAGACTTTGGAGAACCTGATCTAAGGTGCTAAAAATAGTTTTATTCGTCGACAGGACTTAAACAGGTCGACAGGTTCCTTTCCTAAGCGGACCGGCTGTCCCGCCGGCGGAGAAAATAAAAAAAAAAGCCTGAATCGACTTTTGAATTCCACATGTCTATTTTACAAGCAACCTATAAGGTATTTCTCTCGCCTTCATAGCATGCCTTCGTGGTGTTGTGTTCAGCACACTCGACGCATATTCGAGAGGTCCGAGGTTCCAGTCCTGGAGACAGTACTGCTCATTTTTCATGACTCTACAGTGGCTCCCGAACTAAAAAAGGTGGTGGATAATGATTCTTCGCCACCAGGTATGGCGACTCCGTAGGGTCCCCTAATCTCCATTCGCTCTTTAAAAGAGGGAGTGTATAAGGTATTTCTCCCTTCTTATCATGCCTTCGTAGTGTAATGGTCAGCACACTCGGCGCGTATTTGAGAGGTCCGAGGTTCTAGTCCCGGCGAAGCATTGCTCATTTCTCATGTCTCCTGCTTAAAAAAATTCTTATGACTCTACGAACCTCGTAGAGACATTTAAGAATTTTGGAGGACGAAACGCAAAAACATCAGTTGTGCCTGCGCGAGAATTCAAACTGCTGATCTTCTAATTTCTAATTGCTAGCTGAATGTGCTTATCACTTACACCATGAAAGCAGCTTTCAGAGAATGCCATAATTTATTATAGCCCTTTCCATCTAAAAGGTAACTAATGAAAGGTCGACTAAATTACGGTGTTACACAATGTCTTCAATGTCCAGTTTTCGAGTGTAACTGTAGATGCTTTTAAGAGTTTCACAGCGACAATAATGACAATCAATTGTGTATTTGAACCATGGCTCTTCTCACTGACGTCTGAATATGCTAACTGCTATATCACGAGAAAGCTCACTGAGATGTGCTATAAAGGCTTACAACCTGATGTTAACAGAAATCGTAAACTTTACGAAAGTAAAAAATACATACATACATAATGAAAGAAAGAGAATTATTTATACAACTTAAAACAGCCTATAAAAATAAATGTAAAATACTTAAAATAATATTACGGAATAGTACTTTTAAACTTCTTTTATCTTTTCATCCTCTAAGGAGCAGTCATTAGTGGAAATATTCTTTACGCAAAAGACGTATTTGCATAAAAAATTATTTCACGGAATTGTCACTTTGCAGAAATCTAGCGCCGAGCAGTAAATTACATGCAAATTATATTTTAGAAGGAATTTCCAATTAGAAATAGGTATAACTAAAAATATGAACAATTTTAAAACCATGTTTAAAATACATATGCACTAGAAGCATTTTATATTATGTTTCGAATACTAGATCCTTCTTCTCCTACTAATGAACCCTCGAAATTTTAATTGCCCCTTTTTACTACTGATATTACAGATTATACCTTTTCTGTCTTGTTGTCTACTCTAAGCTGCAAATATCCACGCTTTATCCCAAGTTCAATATCTGTTGGCTCAGATTTACGTTCAAATCTGACCCCACCGGTACTGAACTCGAATTCAATGACTTTAGGCTTGGATGGTCTAGGTAGTTAGCAGTCCAACTTCTCCTAACTATACCATCCAGGCAGCTGGGTATCAAATAAGGTTTAAACCTAATTATAATTTAGTATAAGGTGTGAAGACTTCTTCACAGTTCTTCTGTTTTCTAACTGTCAGTAGTAAAGAATAGCCTAAAATCATTGTAGTACTAGTCTACTAATGGTCTCATGAGAACAGTAATTTTGCATACTGAAATTTTTATAATCATGATCAAAATGTTACTGAAAAATTAATATTATTCTTTTATTAAAGTTTATTTAATCGCAATGCATATCAATGATCAATGCATGTAAAGTAAAAATAAAAAATTTTACAATTATCTAATAACCACTGAGAACTTCTACGGTGTTGTAATGATTAAAATATCATGCTTGAGTTAACAAGTTAACTATTTTTAAAAATATCTGCTTAAGCTTAAAAACTATTATTACACACTCATGTATCTCTAATTATCCGTAGATGACTAGGATTTAGACCTAGCAAATGTGAAAATTTATTTGATAATTGAAAAACGATTTTCTTATTTCCCCAGAAAGTATGAACTTAAACTATTGAAAAAGTTGCTATAGAAGATATGAAAATACAAAGAAAAAATTCAGAAAGCCAAATTAATGTTTCAATATTCGATAAAGACCGTTCAAGATGAAAAAATAGTTATTGGGAAATAAAGCAGTTCCCATAATTGGGAAAAGAAAAGTAAACCCTGTTTAATCTGATTATTATGCTTTATTGATAAAATGCTTCTTCTGTTATATTCACTTTATGAAAGTGAAAATTGCGGAGATGATTAAAACTTCTCCGCACGTATGAATTATTCATAAGTAAAAGTTTCAGAAACTCTGGAAGTCGTCGACCTAGTCCAGTAATTCATTAAAAAAATAGTTTATCACACAGCTGCAGCAAAGGGTTTTCCTTGAGGGACTTTTCGACAGTTAAATGCTTGAAACTTTTATGGTTAAGCCTTTAGCGGCTCTTTCGATTGTCAACTATAGGACGAAATTGCATTCGGTATGTTACACATCCCGAATTGGTCATAAATGAAGATCATAAAAATGTATTTCTAAATATTCCCTCTTCATTCTATCCACCAGAGGATAAGACCGTCAAATGTTAATTTTTCCCAAGCTCATTTTCTGACGAACGAGTTGAAGGTATGCTAGTTTCATGGCACTTTCCAAGTGAAATGTGAATACCAGGCTAATTTCCTTTTGAAAGTCCTTCATCTTAATCATTAAAGGCGTTTTTCCTAAGATAAATAATCTTCATGAAATTTTCTAGAATCAGCTAACAGATCATTTGATCAGACATCATTTTTTTTCGGAGCAGGAACCTTGAAAATTCAGCTATGTTTTTGTCGAAATTCTTCTTCCCAAAAGGAATTGAACATTTTTTTATTTGAATGGATTTAAGTCTCTTTATCCAGGTTAACATTTATCCTAAAGAGATAAACTTTGTAACGAAAGTAGGCACTGTATTAACTTGGTGAAAGCAAAACTTTTGAAAGTAAGATTAGTAAGCAAACTTTGGGTTGAAGGAAGAGGAAACAGAATGAAAGAAAAGATAAGTAGACTGTAGTAGACACAACCCAGACTGAAACATAACTTACTATTTCTATTAATCGTGATATAAGAAATACAATAATTTAGAAATGATGAAATGGAATTTTATTCAATTTTTCGTGATTGATTTAAGAACTATCTACGCTGCCCAGACGGTATAGTGGGCAGGAGAGCCCACTGCGGTACCGAAGGGTCCGGGTTCGAAACCCGCAGTAATGTATAGTGTGTTTGTAAATGTATAGTGCCTTTGCCGTATGGGGCACTTTAAATATTTGGCTAGCCGAAAGTCCTCCCGAGAGGATGTGGTAAGGGTAGAGGGGCGGGGGATCCTCCGACCCGTCCACCCCCACTGTTACCTATGTGGGGTCATAATCGTGAAATACTAACTAAAATGTCTTTCAAACCCTATCAAGCTGCCAAGCAAGTTTCCGCTACATATGTGTAAGTATGGCAGATTCCTATTAAGGTTTTAATTAGAACTTTTTTTAACTTGAATTTAACAGAAAATACAATTTGTGCGTACCGTAAATCTCCTTCATTTCCGGCGAGCGCCGCTAGCCGGAAATTTCTATCTTTCAATACGTTCTGTCATAAAAGTAAATAAATAAATTAATAAATAAATATATGCACCTGGAAGAAATAAAGCCCAATCACGCAACTCGGCAGAAATGTAGTCTGGTAAGAGATGTGCAAATGATTTAAATTTCGAAGTCTGTGAGATGAGAATAAGCGCGCTATACGCATATGAGATTCGCAGCTGCGAGAGTTTAAAAGCATGAATGCTGGTGTCGTAGGGCTATTCAGATCAATCTGTCGATTTCGATGAACTTTACTGTGACTAGAGATGCAACTGAGACGTAATCGGAGGCAGCACGAACAGCTGTCAGACTTCGAGAAGGGGCTTATAACAGGCCTCAGAAAAACAGATTGATCACACAGGCGTATTAACCGCCACCTAAGTCGGAGCGATATGGTAGTTGTTCGGTGTTGGGAGAGTGGATCACGGAATGGATAGTCTACTTGGGCGGAGGGTCAGGGCGTCCCAGGAACACAAATGAGCGTGAGGATCGTTAATCAAAAGCGCGACCGCTTCTGTACCAACAACGTCGCTAGCATCGATTCGACGCCATTTACCACTTTCCAGGTGTCCGGTGGTATCACGGGAAACCATTCGGAGACGCCTGACTGACGCTGGTATATACTGCCGACGTCCATTAAGCCGCCTATCACTGACCTATCATCATAGGCCGTTAGGCCGTATCGATTGGATTTTTGCCGAACTCGGGCAAGCTGGAGTGTAAACGACTGGAGGTGTGTATCTTCAGCGATGAATTCCAATTCAATCTGGCTGCTGACGACCAACACACACGCGTGTAGAGGCGGCCAGGTTTCGGCATTCGTAACCGAGCGGCATACGGCAATTACACAAGGTGTGAGAGCATGGAGAGCAATTTATTGGGTCACACGATCACCTCTAGTCGTCCTTTAAGACACTGTGATGGCCCGCAGTTACGTGGGCGGCATTTTAACGCCAGTTGTACTGCCTATGCTATCAAGTCACATAGACGTGATAGCACAGGGCCGTTTATCAGCAAGAAAACTCTCCACCACATACTGCGCGACTCTCCCAAAAATGTATTCAAGGATATGACGTACTCCCGTGGCCTGCCAGGTCACCAGACTCCTCCCCAATACACCACGTTCTGGACATGCTTCGAAGGCAACTGTAGCCGTCCTGAAATATTGGCGAATTAACTGCCCAGTTCCAAAGATTATGACATCATAATCTTAACAGTAGTTTATAAGTAACCTATTTAATTCGATGCCAAGCCATGTTTCGGCTTGTATAGCTGCCAGAGGTGGCTATACTGCTTAGTGATTTGTAGCCTTTTTCATGCCGTAACTTCTTAATAAAACGATCTTTTGCTTGGAATATGTAATCATTTGTTTATCTCCTCATAAACTACCTATATATTACGTTCTGTGATAGTAGTTCGTTTTCTTCTGGGCGCATATATTTTTTGTGACAGAGTGTAATTCAAAACCCTTGCTTTAAACAGATTTAAATCATTTGCATCCTGGTGAGAGCTAACGAAGGAAAAAATTGTAGAACATACCCAAATCATAAAAAAAGACTTAATCAACATAAAATACCTTATAGTTACACCCCTCAGAGCTAAAACTATTTGAAAACAAAGGTCTTAATGAGTTTGGATAAGAAGTAAGATTCTAAACGTAAACACATAAGCCAACTTTTTTGAAACTGTCAGTTAACGTTATTTCTAAGATTATTTACATTCATCATCTTTTCTAACAAAATTTTCACCCAAGACGTTTTCTTTGGCTGCACCTACATCCAGATTGCAAAAGGAAAGTATTTTAGCATAAATATACTTTGAACCCACACAGAATAGAGGTACAAGAATAAACTTTTATGTTTAAGGTTTTAAATGCTCTTTTTCAATTCACATTTGATTCACTTAAAATTTTTTATCGCGCTCTACAATGTATTTTTATTTTCATACGAATTCCTTTTTAGCCAGTTTACTGAGAAAATTTTTACAAAAATTGTTCACACAGGAAATATAAAATTTGTAACAAAGAAAAACTAGTTTTCCTTTATATTTAACAACATACATACCAAAAAGAGAAATGACCAAAATTTCATTTATGCAATTTTAATTTTTTTTTTTTTTTTTTTTTTTTTGTGCTTGGTAAATTTTGAAGCACAACTTCAACCACAATATAACTTGACACACTTCACTCTAAATGCGAGTCTCTTTATGCATTTTATTCCTATTTTTATCTTTCTTGGAGCAACACAGAGCACACTATCTTCTAAACCCCTTATTGTTTTCATAGGATTTGATATGATAAAACTGGCCATTTCACATGAACTGTAAACAGCAGACGGACTTGATAACCCCACTCAAATCGCAGGAGCCGTAGGCAGAGGATTTTAAGCTTGCCATCGTCTTTGAATTATTCAGTTATTCTACACAAGGTGGTTTCTATTATTTATTGCAATCAATAACAAAACATGACGCAAACAAAATTATTATTTTACTCGGCACAGTGCTGGATCAAACTACATATCCTGCAATTACAAGGCTCACTGGTGTTGGAATTATATTTTTACCCGTCTCGGGAAAAGCCAACTGCAAGTTATCTCTTTAGGGATTTTAAGTTGGAACAAAGTTAACTTACGGGTGTTTAACGCAAAAGCACAAATTTTTAGAGTATAGATGAATTCATCAACAACAACCCCAACAACAACAACAACAAAAACGTCTTAGCTATTCTTAACAGCTTAAATATCCCTGCTTGAGGTAAAACTGAAAGCATAATAGGAACTTAGTGCAGATAACATAAAACACATTTTCTGTTTACTTAGAGAATTAAGCTTACCTTTTGTTTCTGTTATAAATAAGATATTCTTTTTCCACAGACTACCTCCATTATGGGAAGCTAATTATACGTAATCGAACCTGTGGTGATCCCGAGGCGGTCTTCCCTGTGCCAGTCTAATGCGACTTATGAGCTCTTTGCTACTTGCTCGCGTCGGAATCGGTGCTTGCTGGTGTCGGTCTTTGCTGCTTGATAGTAAAGCAATGATGGGGGTGCGTCGGTACGTTCTTGATGTCTTTGACGACATTAGACGATCAAAGGATTCGATCCTGGATCTATTACATTGTTGTCAAACACAGTACCATAACCACAAAAGAATTCACTCACGGTAGATGAGTAGATGATGATATTTGAACTGCTTCGTGGTGCGAGAATATGATTGGCTCTCGAGATCGTTATAAACCGTTTTTCAAGGTCGATGGACATCTTCGTCAGTTCTGGATTTCTTCCTGCTGGATATTTGATTCTGATTGATTAATGTTATCACCAGAAATTTCAATCTAAACGTAACCCAGAAACAGAAGATTCCTTCTGTTCGTTAAGAACTTCGAAAATGTTGTTGAACATGAAAATATTAAGAAATGATTAGTTTTTGATTAGCTGACTTCAGTACACAGGGGATACTGTAGTGACGAATGACACAGCACAATAACAGCAGATACAACATGTAGAAAGGTTTTAAAGTGCTAAAACTGTACTGTCTGTAGAGATGTAGACGAGAATCAGAAATAAAGAAATAAGAGTTGGTCTTCACTAGGAGCTGTGATCATCTTGGAATAGGATGCATATTTTACGCTGCATTTGCATATTTTGAAAAGGGGTATTAAAGGCTTGCGGTAGCAATGACACTTATCAAACTGTTACTATGTATGTCGATGCGATGAAAACTGTCTGTTCACAGAGTCCTAGATCTGTTTGACGCTGCCAGGGAATGGGAAGAAGCAGGTTAATTCATATGGACAACTTCTTGACTTTCCAGTTGCAATATCATTTGTAATGATAAATTTAGGGTAATATCACTTTGAAGCAGGCGCACATGACGCTGTAATGGGAAAATAACCAATTTCATGATGGGACGCTTTGTATATCCAACCAGAATATCCAGATAAAAGTATTCTTATCTCTCTACGGATCTGTTTTGGTTATAAATGTGGTTAAATATCATGCGGCAGTTTCTCTCGACTCCAGTAAAGAATCGAAGGCACACTACCTTATAACATGCAATAATAAAACAAATGTGTAAACCTGATTGCAATAATGTGTTACACTTTGCGAGCATGCGTTTAGTCTTACATAGAGCTACCGAAATAGATTCTAAGCCCGTTTTCAACATACATCTCCCATTTGTTTAAATAGGAAAACTTGCATCAGAAAGAATTCATGAAAATCATTTTTAAACTTTCAGGTGCACACAACACGTTTGCAAACAAATCTCGCCGTGAAAGCTATCGTTTCCAAAGAAAGCACCGCCTTTTTTTTGTAACATAACGTCTGTTTCCTAGTTTTTATATCCTTTTCACAACTGTAAGCAATGATGCTTATACAGAAGTGCTGAACTGGAAAAGAGCTCCGTCAAACCGGAAAAACATTCCATTCTTATGGAACTATTTGGCCGTAGAGCTAGAACGTACTGTGTAACTGATAATCTGTATTATAACTGACTCCCTATTGAATCTATGCGGCTGATTTGCAATGACATCAACTGACTGATGTCAATGTCTTTTTAGTCAGCTGACTTACAGAATGGTGACCACTGAGCGTTGTTATTTCTCAGAGACCTAAAAGCCATACGATACTCACGATATGATGCCAAAAACAATATCGAACATTCCGGTTGTATTTATCAGATTATATTCTTTCTATAGCTTTTCTATCTTTCTATCTTTTATGAAGTCATTCAATTCTTTCTTGAAGTTTATTTCTCTGTTTGAAATAGAAAATGAAACAAATTCATTCAGCTTCAAAGACAACTTTTGTAACTGGAAAAATTGCGGAAAATTCCTAAACTTTTCATCCTAAACTGTATTTTAAAAAAATTATTTATGCGCCATTGTGTACAAACTATGAATACCCAGTAATTTTCTGTCGAAGGCACATGGTTGTACTACTACCATAGGTATCTCCGCTTTATTTGGACTTTACAATCATTATAAGCATTGCTGTTCTTTAATTTTTTTGTGCTCATTTATTTGCTACTCCAGAACATATTTTAATAATGTAAAAGTAAAGCAAGAACATACTATAAGGACATAATATGTAATAACTGTCAAGCAAACCATTCATGAAAATCTTAACTTGCCCTTTGTTTATCTTATATTTCACTTAATTTTAGTGGTTTATTTTATTATAACTTGTTAATCTTATCTATAGGCACTTAATAGCTTTACAGATATTTTTAGTCAATTTTCGTTTATTGCTCAAAACGAATTTAATTACATTTTAATACAATAAAAAAGCAACATCGAAATGATAGAGGTATATTGAATCTACAGTTACAGTTTTATACAAATATAGAGGTACATAGAATCTGCAGTTAATGAATGAAAGCAAAGCCAAATTACAAATTCAAACTCTTCTCTTATTTGAATGGGTTAAAACAGTTCTTCATAATGTATCTAGGTTTAGTGAAAGTAATTTGCTAAAACATTAATGAATAGACTTTCACCGGTTATTGGTGAGAAAATTAAATTAACATTTTATTAAATTATTTCTGCCGTGGCGGCAGCAGAAATTAATTTTGCTTTATGTATATTGTTTAAGTCGAAAAAAAATTACACTTACAAGTTCTGAAAGGTGCAAGAAAACTTCAGTCACAAAGTTCTGCAATCTTAGCCCTTTGATTGAGTTCCTTTAAGCACTAACTAAGTTTACTTTCGGAATGGCGTTGGAAA
>KK115271.1:1158685-1220963 GCA_000611955.2 Stegodyphus mimosarum | reverse complement strand
AGAGGGATGGAAATTCCTCGGAACCATTTCCTAGAGGTGCTCTCCTTCAGGATTGCTGACGGAACTGAGCAAAGTCATAATGTCACCTGCATGGCGCTAACGTTAGGCGCAATCTTTCACTCCTTGCTACGATGAATTTCGTAGGCTTGTTCTGATGTTACTGTCGGACAAGTGAGATAAGTTACAACAATAACATAAAATCCGGAAAGGAAATAAGGTAGCAGTTTTCAAAACATTAGTATGTATACACAGAGAATCAATATAAATCGTACTTTAATGAAAAATAATTATGAAAGAAATTTTATTTTTGGCAGATTTGGAATTTATCTTAGCATTAGGCATTTTTTCATATTTATTCAGTTAGATTAAACTTTCTTGTTTGCTGCGCAGAAGCACAAAATGCGTTGTGGAGTCAAGACTCTAGGCGAACCAAGCGATTTTTGTTATGTCCAGTTAATCACACAAATGTAAAAGGCTTTTTTTTTTCGGAACTCAAATAGCTGAACAAAAGGCACTTGCGCTTAAAAAACTAGTCAACATTTATGGCATAACTCAAAAGATAAGGGATTTCAAATGAAAATTAAGCTAAGTCTTAAGATAGTCCAAAGGTTCCACAGAAATCATTAGCGCGCAAGTTGGCTCGAATCTATACCGGAGTGAAAAGTATTATTGGCAGGAATAAAGCAACGCCGAAGGCAGAGTGCTGACGTAGAATACCAACCAGTAATGTGGCTTTCAGCAAGCGGAACACGCTTTGCCTAAGCAATCTAAAACTTATCTTTTAAGTACTCTCTCTTCCTACCTCATTTAAGTGCTCGTGAGCTAAAATTTGTATTCCTGCCTCCAAATAGAAAGGGAGAAATGACAGTATAGATACTGAATATGAAATAACTGGTTAGATAAAATAAAAAAATTCTTTACAAGGTATTCATTTAGTTCATAACAGAGTTGTAATTAAAATTACGGTAACTTGCTCCAGAAAATAAATATAAAATAAAATTTGAAGAAGCATCTAAAAAAATTTAGATATTTGTTCCGTATGCTATTTTGGTGAAGCAGCCATCATATCGGTTTGGTAGTTTCAACATACTGATACAAGAAAGGCTTGAATCTCGGTGAGGGCACAGTCATTCTAGAAGATATTCATTCTGAAACTCCTAATATTTCTCCAATATTATAAATACATGGGTCTGAAGTTAATAATTTTAATCATTCACTTCCATCAAGGTGTGATTAATATAAATATTAAGGAAAGAGGTAGTCGAATAAGAGTGAAGATCATAATCCTACTCAGAAATTATGACTGGAACTGTAATTAAACAGTGAATATATTCGTTGAATAATTATTTCCTTTTCTGATAAATCCATTTAAGCTAATCCCATGTAATGTATTCTAGTGTTTGCAGAAAGCAAAATTGTCTAATAGTTTTCAAAATTGACTAATAGTTTTCAAAATGCTAATGACCCAATAGCTAGCTGGGATCTTTTTCATTGTGAATTATGTAAAAGGAACAGAGGCAATAAGACGATTCTATTATAGCGCTGCTGTAACCTATTTCTTTTAAGTCCACGGACACTAAAAGTTAGGGATGAGAATAAGAATGGTTATTTTTCCTAGCACTATCCATAGACACAGATTTGAGGCATTGTTAGGAAAAATATATTTTATTCTGCCTCATCCAACTTTTAATCACAAAAATATCATAAGATGCAATCCGAAGTCCAACTCTTTTTCTGTTCCATTTCTTATATAGTATTTTGAAGCAGAAAGTGCGCTTGATTAAATACTCTGTCTTTTTGGCACAAGAGCATATTTTTCTGACCATAATACATTAACAGGTAAACTATATAAAACGCTTCTGCCTCGACAGTAGAAGTCCAGATCAAATAGCAGATCAACAATGTATTCTACTAAAGCGCGTCATTTCAAATATGATTAAATTATAAGTATTATATTGTCTGTAAGATGATAATACTTAAACAAAGGTGCTCAAAGAGCATCCAAACGAAATTGGGTGAATGACTGTAAGTGGCATAATACTTATCTAAATGACAAAAGCTACCTACAGCATTTCAGCAATATCTGTTAAATTCCTGACGATACTAAGAAGCCCAGATTAGTTGACACAAAAGTGCTTACTGCATTTTTTGAAAGAACTTTCTGGAGAACTTCTGGAAGCTAGAACTCGGATAAAATAGCGCAGGAAATATCTTGTCGGGAAAGAAACTTAATAAAAAAGTTCCCAGTTTTTTCACAAAAGTAGAAAAAGAATAGTTCCTCAAAAATTTCTAAACACAGTTGCAGGAGAGTGTGATATAGCAATCTTGCATTTGATTAGCAAGATTTACGGTGGATTGTTTAAGAGAAAAATGTAACGATAAAAAATGATAGGCAGAGTTGAGTTAAATTATTAGAACCATTTACCTAATAATCAGAGTAAAATCTTTTAGTATCACGAATAGTATCCAGACTGCGTGAAAACAATCAAATGAAATTTGGAAAAGCTGATTCAATTATCTGAATCAAGACAAAGTACAGGAAAGTCAAGAGCTAAATTTGGCTGTAAGATGAAGACTCCATATGCTAAACGTGTCTATTTACTCCAAAGATTTTCAGTAGTGTTAAGATATAGGACATTTGAAAGGGAAAAAAGATACGGAAAAATAAAAAAACATTACTTGATTCTATTTCTCCTAGTTAGTCTTTGATGACATCGATAGCATGACAGGTCGCATTATGTTGTTGGAAGGTTTCATCTCCACCAGGAAAAATAGTCTATATGTATCACAGGACGAACTGAGTGCAAGGAAAATATCCCCAAATCAGGGTGCTGCCATCACTGTCTTGCGTTTTTTCCACATCCATATCTTCGGTTAGTACCGTTTCAAATTTTTTTTCCGGATATGTAAGCATCCGTCCCCTTGGTTGAGAGCAGTTTAGGATTCCTCTGAAAACATTTTGCCATTCTTCTGTATTGCAGTTTCCGAGCTATTGTGCAAACTGTAGGCGTTTTGTCGATGAATTCATCAGCGTCAATATTAGGCCATTGGCTGAAAAATTTCTTTTTCGCAATAAAGCCCACTAAATTGTAGATATGAACAATAAATCTGCACACTTCTTCTTTCTTTTGCATGGTGAGATGACATACAATTCCGCAGCGACTGACATTCATTATTTTGGGGGGTACAGCTCTTGTCTACCAGAGGTGATCATGACTACTGCAATTTACTCTTCAGTCCGCTGAACTAATAATTGACGTAAGGAAATAAACCACAAATCCTGTGATATTCATTATGCTTCTATGTGCTCTTAGATGGCTAAATGTCATATGCTTTACTAACTCCTAAAGTAATTTCTTTTTCTCATAACAGGTGCTACTTATCTGTTGGGCATACAGCTGTTATCTACCCTTTACATGCTCATTGTACTTACATTCGCCTTTACATGGGCATGAAATGGACACATGCTTTCTGTCATTGGCTAATAGCAGCTGATTTAGAAATAGATTTTTCTTACAATGTGGTTTAGCTCTGTATATGTGGCCAATGAGATGTTGTTTTAAAGGTTTCACTGTTTAATACTTCGTTAAGTGTTTTTTCCAGCTTCTTCCTCTTCTCATTTTTGTTTTGAAAAAGGCAGCCGATTTTAATTTAAGACCTCCATAGATATGCATTTATAACGCCACATTATTACCTTCCACCAAACTCTATACATACGTAAGGGAGGTAATGGTTTCAGTCCAAGAATGCAATAGTGAGTTTGCAGTGAAGAATAACAGATTAGGATCACTATAGCATATTTTTTACTGTCTTTAAGATGATATCTGTCTGTGTGAGTCTGCATGTCAGTGATGATTTTTTCTATATAACTAGCGGGCAAGAAGGAACAGATGAAGGAACTGTAGTCAAAGCAAAATTTATATGTTCTATGTACCCTAGAAAAGCAACTGTATAAGAACAATTCAGTTTGAATGAAATCAGTGAATTCTTTCTAAGCAACAAGCAATTTGAAAATATTTTTATTGCCAAAATAGGACACCAAAAACTTTTGATACTTCAGGTTAATACGTAAGATATCATGATTTAAAATTAATGTAATATTACAACATTTTCTCAATATCAATAAAAGAATTAATGTGACAATAACATATGGTGTAAGTTATACTAACCTGAAACAAAAGAGTTGCCAACAGCAGTTTTTACTTAAAATGTTGACATTAACGAAACAATTTTGACACACAATGGAATCACATGCAGTTTCGTGCTTTCTTCAGTGTAAGAATGTGACCTTATATAATAATAATAATAATAATAATAATAATAATAATAATAATAATAATATGCTTAATGTTTCGCAATGCTATTTTATTTCGTATTTTGTAAAACTTAAAAATTTTTAATTAGCCAACTCTACAATTTGAAAGCGAGCAGTGGCAACGCTTTTCGAAATAAAGTATTTCTATCTCCAACGCGCGATACGGAAACAACATCAACCTTCTATAGACCTTGGCATAGAAGTTGGTGAGCTCTTGAATTTATGCTTTTTTGTGTTTCTTTTTTGTGTTTTTTCTTCTTTTCGTGTTTATTTAAATTGCAATGAAGTGTTAAATGTTAAGTGCAATTTATGTGATATTCCATCCAGTGTGACTTTGGTTTTTTTATTATAAGTGACACTGGAAAAATAGAGTTTTCGTGTAGGCTTAGCGAGTTTTTCGTTTGAACTCCGAGCTTCATTCTTTTTTACTGTTTTGATGATGCGGAGAACAACTTTTCCTGATACTAAGAAGGCTTCATAGCTTAGGTGTTGTTAAGGTAAATATTGTTTTCTCTTCTTTTTACTTTCTTTGATGATGGATATGGTAAAAGACTTGGATCCCAATGCTAGGATTGATATTTTTAGAGAAGCTATTTGAAGAGTTTATTAAGTCTTGAGCTATTAGAATCTAAATACGATTCTACTGATTTAGAGATTACTCCATCAAATTAAGAATGGGCATTTCTTAAATATTGTAAATCCTTTTAGGAATAATGTTCCTCACATACCTGAAGATTTAGTTATACGATCTCTAAAACTCATTTAAAGTATTGACATTAAACTCAGCCAAAGCGCTAACCAGAAAACAGCTAAGACTAACCAATCGAAAAAACTAACAGCATCTACCGCTAAAACTGCCTCAGTTAAAAAGTCTGGAACCGAATGGATTAACCCTCGAAAAACTCATAAACGGACTATAAGTAAAACTTCAGACCATGCTTATGCCCATCAAAACAAGTTTAGTACTCTATCTGACAACGATGAAATGGAAGTTAGTAACTCCGATGAAAATCCCAATAATGAATTTATTTCACCTCGTAAAAAGGCAGAGAGAATTCCCCCTATAATAGTTGCCAACGTCAATCATTGGACACCGATCAAAGATGATATACTTAAGAATGGAGTAGAAAACGTTGACGAAAATTTGAAAGGTGGAGATCTTCACATCAAAGCTTTTACTCCTGTTGACTATCGTAAAGTTACTGCTCTACTAAACGAACGTCAAAGCTCTTACCATACCTTCCCTCTAGCACAAGATAAACCTATTCGTGCAGTAATAAAAAACTCCCAGGTCGCGCTCCAGTAGCTAAAATTGAACAAGCCCTAATGGAAAAAGGTATACCTGTTAGATCAGTAAAACAAATTACTAGGAAAATAGATGACGGAATTAAATATTTACCGCTATTCTTAGTGGAGGTAGCTCGAAGTGAAAAAGGCAAACAAATATTTAGTTTAACCCATCTCACGTTACGTGCTATATTCGTTGAACAATTTAAACCAATGCCAGGACCAAAGCAGTGCCATAACTGCCAAAGCTATGGAAATAGTAAATCGCATTGCCACCATAAAACTCGCTGTTAAAAATGTGGTGAAAGTCACGAAACATCAAGTTGTTAGAAAGACAAAAAACTTCCCGGCAAGTGTTGTTTATATAGAGTACCCCACGTTGCGTTCTATCGTGAGTGCGAGAAATATCCCCAAAATATACGCAAAAACACCAACACTCAGAGAAACCCACCACCGCCACAGAATAATGAAGAAAACTTTCCGTCACTACCTCGAAAGGAAACTGAAAAATCTTCAAAGACTCCTACTCGAGAGTCAGAAAGTGGTTCCATCAAAGATGACTTACAGTTATTCATTTCTTGTACTAAAAACACCGTTCAAACGGCTAAACCCCTTTTTGAAAGAGTTAAAAAATCAAAATCCATTTTGGACAAAATCCAAATTGGGATGGAAGCATTCGAACACGGAATATGGCCCATAAAATTTTCCAAAGAACTTCACATATTACAGATACTACTACATGTAGTTTAAATGTCGCCTTTTTTTATGCAAATAACATTAAACGTCAAAAGACTGAATTGCAGCATTTTTTAAATAAACATAATACTGACATAATGCTTTTAATGAAACTCATTTACGCCGTTGTGATAATTTTAAAATTGTTGGATATAAAATATATCGGAACGACTGTCTACATAACACAGGAGGAGGTACTCTCATTATGCTTAAAAATCATCTCAGATCAACTTTACATGAGACGTCTAGAAATACATGCATTGAGCATACCGCGGTTATCATTTATAGCAGAACTGGTGATCCTTATTTATTTATCTCCGCGTTTAATCCTCCATGAAGCCAAATTACCGACAGAGACCTGGACTGCTTAACTAGCACAGATCTTCCATTACTTATTGCTGGAGATCTAAATTCTAAACATCCATCTTGGAATTCACGTGGAACAAACAATAATGGCGCCATCCTCGATAATTATGCTATTTACAATAATCCTTAAGTACTCGGACCGGAAATTTCTACAAGATTTCACAACACAGGCTTTTCGAAAGTTCTCGACATTGTTATTACTAAAAATATTATTCAAACTCCTTTCCTTAACTCCTACAGGAAATGTCGTCTGATCACTTACCCGTTAAATTCATCCTAAACGGCTTTGAACAAAATGAACAAAATTTCAAACGTTTTGTTAACTGGGAGATATTTAATACTATTATCGAAATTTCAAATGCTCACGCTAATCTTGCTAACATCTCTGATATCGAAAATGAAATTCATAAAATCAACTCCAGAATTCAGAGTGCTCTACGAGAAGCTACTACCATTAAAGCAGATCGCTCTTAAACGTCACTTCCAGATTATATTCGAGAGAAAATCAAAGATAAGAATCGATTGGCAAAACGATGGAGAAATACTGGAGACCCCAGATTAAAAAGACTCCTTAATCAAAATATTCAAGAAATCTCTAAATTACTCAGCTTTTATAGATCATGTAAGTGGGAAGAACTCCTAGATAACATGGAATATGAACCTACCCTTATTTCGAAAATTGCTACAACTCTTAAAAAGCCATTTGCGGATCACATCGGCCCACTCAATACACCCAATAGACTGGTTTATTCTGAGCAGGAAACGGTAGAAGTTTTAGCTGAACAGCTTCAAAACACCTTTACTCCTAATTCGATCCTGAAACTGAAAAAGAAGTTCAAGAATTCGAAGAGAATTTGATTCATTGATTATTTATTACCTACCGCCCCTAGAGAAGTACAGAACGTCATTAAGAATCTCAAGATCAGAAAAGCACAAGCATACGATTCAATCTCCAATAAATCTGTCAGAGAAGTTCCTGGCGTTACATTATATTATTAACAAATCTGTTTAATGGCTGCTTTCGTTTAAATTATTTCCCACATCAGTGGGAGCTTGTTATAGTCATAAACTTCCTTAAACCAGGTAAAGTTCCAGAAGAAACCACCAGTTACTGCCCAATAAGCCTGATTCCCTGCATTGGAAAATTTCTTGAAAAAATTATTCAAATTTGACTTGTTAACCACCTCGAAATGAATCATATCATCGAAGCCGAACAATATGGATTTTGCCGAGGACATAGTACCACACACCAGCTCATTAATGTAACTGAATTTATTGCTGAAGCGTTTATTGAGAAAAATGCTGTTGCTGCATACTTTTTAGACATAGAAAGGCATTCAACAGAGTATGGCACGTCGACCTTCTCTTCAAAATTCAAAAAGCACCTATCCCTATCAATTTCATCAAATTAATTTACTCCTATTTAAAAAATCGAACCTTTCAAGTTCGAATTGGAAAATCTCTCTCCAATAGAAAGATAATTAAAAGTGGCGTCCCTCAAGGAGGCATTTTAGCGCCGATCCTATTTAACATCTTTATAAACTATATGCCACAGCCATTAAATTCAAAAATCGCTAAATATACTGATGACACTGTCGTTCTTACGAAGTCTTTAAAACCGCAACTCACTATTCGCAATCTAAAGTTGGCAGTTAACATCACTGATCACTGGTTCAAGATCTGGAGAGTTAAATTAAACCCAAATAAGTGTAACGTCCCTATTTTTAGAAGATATAAAGAGAACACTCCTGTCAAATTGATATTCAAATTAATGATGTGCAAATACCAGTCAACAACTCCATTAAATACCTAGGTGTACTCTTTGACGAACAACTATTGTTTAAAGACCAAACTATGAATGCACTACGAAAAGCTAACGCAGGGGTTATTGCCCTTTATCCTCTCCTGCTCGAAACTTCATATAAGAACCAAACGTATACTATATCTCACTCTGATTCGACGCATTTTACTATACGGTATTCCTGCTTGGAGCACCGTTGCTAAAACCTATCGCAAAAAATTAGAAGTTTTTCAAAATAAATTACTCAGGATGATTTTAAACGCCCCATGGTATGTTCGGAACAAGCAAATACTTACAGAAATTAAGATCGATTCCATACATGACGAAACACTTTCTACTTGCCATAACCTTTTCCATAAAAGAGAACTTGTAAACTATGACCCAACTACTGAACATACTGTCAAAAGGCCAAGAACCATTCATCTCAGTCCAAAATGGTACATTTTTAATTGGTTCTCAAGCTTAAATCTTCAACTTCCTCATGTAACAGCTCAAAAGACTCTTTTAGCCGCTAGTGGCGGCACTTGTCCATGGATTCGCCTTTTCCGCGTGAGCCCTCCTGTGTTCTTAAACATTTAAATAAAGCCAGCGCCCTTTGGCAAAAACTTCAAATGTAGGTAAAAGCGCATTTTAAATGCTAAATGCCTATCGTATCCTGATGACCAATGACCAGTGACGCGCGAGACTGTTGCCACTAGAAAAAATAAGTGTGAAAAATTAGTGTTTTCAGAGTTTTAATTATTATCTCGGGTGATTAAATCCGAACGAAGATGAAAATAGTCGAATCGGCTTTCCACGAATTTTTGGAATCCAGAATAATATATTAAATGTTTGGCAATGCTACTTTCATTTCATATTTTATAAAACTTACAAAATTTTATTAACAAACTTTGAAGCGAGCATTTGAAAGGGTGCATTGGCAACATGATTCGAAATAAAGCAGATTTTCATTTCCAGCGTGCGAGGCTGTTGCCGCTCGGAAAAATGAGAGAGAAAATTAGAGTTTTTAGAGTTTTTAATTAATATCTTGGCTGATTAAAGTCGTACGAAGATGAGAATGGTCGAAATGGCTTCCCACGAATTTTTAGAATCCGAGGAATACCTCTTTCTAAACTCAGCTTCCCGCCGTTCCGAAGGAGATAATGCCGCAAGAAAACAAACAGAGAGCCGCGCACAGATTTTAATAGTATAGGTTTCTTCCTATAGCTTCTGAGTCAGAAAGCTTTGCATCCCTATCAACGAAAGTGAAATAATAGGGCGTTAGACAAAAACAGCAGCGTTTCCCGTATATGACAAGTATTGCTTTTCTAGGCATAATATTGTGCGTACCATGTCAGATTGACATAGGATATATTAACGGTAGAGTTGTATATCAGAATTTCGGTAGTCTTAAAATAAGTCAAATAATAATAGTAATAGTATGTAAATTTAATTACCATAATAACGGTTTTTTAAAACCAGCTAAACGCTGAGACTTTCACATATATTTCCAACTTCGAAGATACAAATAATATCAAAATAGTCTCAATTATTTCTAATCCATGCAGATGCCATTCCGTCATCAATGTAATGCATCTCATTTTTCAGAATGTTCCACACCTTCGCGCAGATGTAAATGTAAATCACATGCTGTGAATATGGAATGCACGAGGCGTTTGCTGTTACTATCATAATGTTAGGAATGTTTTGAATATCATAATGTTAGGAATGTTTTGAATATCGTAATGTTAGGAATGTTTTGAATATCATAATGTTAGTAATGTTTTGACCAGTGCAATGTTCCCGCTGTCCTCGAAACAACCACTGAAATTTCTGAAGCTTCATGGTCTATGTCCTAATGCAACCTATTGTTTATTGTTTACCGAAACCCAAAACGTCTAGTTGATGTGTTAATTGATGCTTGCATGACTGAAAAACAAAATCAAACAAAGCGCTTCAATTTCATACATTAGTAGGGAAATATCGATCCACAATTTTTCACTTTTATTCTCGGCTATTATTGACGAAGAAATACATTTTCTATTCTGCAATAATTTCTGTGGTGCATTGTCACCTAATCAAATGAAAAGGATACAGTTATTGATTACAAAGAGCGCAGATTTGTGATAGAAATTTGTTAAACAATGTTGTCACCTTGCCGTGACCTTAATCTCAATATTCTGCTGAAAATAATGGCACAAACTTGGGTATTGATTTGAATGCCATTTGTAAAACAGGGAACAAAATAACCTTTTCTAATTTTTAATACTATATCGCGCTTGTAGTGCAAATAAATATATCGATCGCAAATATTTCAAGTTGTTTCACAAAAGCATACGTTAGCCATGGAGCGATCCATTTATGTCAACGTATGTATTTATTTATGGGCTTGCGAAAAGTGCTCAGCGATATTATGCTGAAAAGCGAATTTTTTCTTTTGTTTCCCTTGAGCTTAGAGGCATCGCGATGAGAAATAAAATTGTGTAATCTGCTTAATATGAATACATTATTTATGTAAAATAATACTATCTAATACATTTTTCCAAGTTTCTGTTGTTCTGCCATGTTTAAAAAAAGAAGGCTTGGATTTTTCGGTATGTATATACTTTTAGATTCGAAAAGAAATTATTTTATTGTAGAAGTATGCATTCATGTCAGTACACGAAACCTAATTTAAGATTATCACATTGGTACCCCGAACGTTTAAATGTGAATTATTTTCGAAATTATTCCGATACGAACAATAAACAGAAACGTTTCATGAGCTAAGTTTACTTGACTGACAGAATAGATCAGATGATCAATTATGTAGAGGAATAGTCTCACTCATATTCCTACTAAAATTTCTAAAAGAGAAATTTTAGTAGGAATATGAGTGAGACTAAAATTTCTAAAAAGATTCCTACTAAAATTTCTAAAAAGATTGATGTATGAATCAAGCTTTTAATAATCATGGATATTATCCGATGCATTGCGGAGGATTTAATAAAAAGTGTTATATACGTAATACACTCACTTCCAAAAGTTAAGCACAGAGAGGAAAATGCTCATTTCCGAAAGCCAATCAGAATGGAAGAGGATGCAGTTCGCTGTAGAGATAGATGGAGTGTGCAAATATGTTAAGTATCAGCCAATCGCGCTTTCATGTCAAGAAATATGCATAAACGGCAGTCTTATAAGAAGCAGGTTTATGAAGGGTTACAAAAGTTGATTGAAAGTGCTGATAGAAGGTGTTTAAAATTTTCGTAGAATTTGTTTTCAAGACATACGTGTTTTACGTGTTTTTATGACTTCCAGAAGACGAATGGAGGATTCTAAGCGCTGGCGTGATGTGGACGCATTGAAGCAAGACAGTCGATCACAGATTTCGCTCTTTTCTTCGGCCTTCATCATTCTGTAATTTCACGTTTATGGAAACAATTCCAAACCACACAGACAGTTGTCCGAAGGCCCGTAGACGGTCGCCCAAGGATTATAACCCCCGCGGAAGATCGATATATTGCTATTGTAGCCAAGCGGAATCGCTGAGCAACCTCCACACGTGTATCTGCAGCTACTGTACCCCGAAGTGGTGTAATGAGTGGACTGTACGCCCGGGTACCTCGAGTTTGTGTTCCTCTATCCGTCCAATCAAGAGGGGCACGATTACAGTCGTGCCGGGAACATGTCAATTGGAATGTGTCTGACTGGGGCAATGTCATGTTTACTGATGAGTCAAGATTTGCTTTGGAGCCAGATGACAAGCGTATAAGGATATGGCGTGAACAACGAGCACGCAATCAGTCCCAAAACATCACCGAACATCACGCACTCCGAGGCGGAAGCATTATGGTGTGGGCAGGGATTTCATTAGGATACCGCGCATCTTTAAACGGGTTTCTGTGCGGTATCGAGATGAAGTCTGTACACCCATTGTGAGATTGCAGCAGTTGGCCCTACTTTGTTTTAATGGACGATAACGCACGCCCCTATAGAGTTGACATCGTCGATGACTACCTGGAGAATGAAGGGATTGCTCGTATGGCGTGGCCAGCATATTCGCCAGACCTTAATCCCATTGAAAATCTTTGGGATGTTCTCGGCCGTGCTGTATCTTCACGTTTCCCACCTCCAGCCACTCTTATTGAGCTGGAAACTGCTCTAGAAGGAGAATGGCGATTGCTTAATTCTGCGGCGGTTGACCACCGAATTGAAAGCATGGGCACAAGTTGTGAACTTTGTATACAGATGAGGGGGGATCACATATCCTATTAATGTCCCTTTTTTCATTTTATGCTGTTTATTTTAACTTTATACATAATTCTGTTTAAGTCTCCAATATATCATTATCTGATAACTTACAAAAATTTAATATTGTTTTCATTTCTGTGTATAATTATTGATTTTGTTTTATGTATAAATATATATGCTACTTTCCTGCCGAAGTTTGTGTCAATCAAAGCAGTATTTGTTGATGGTTTTGCATTTTAGATCTTCGTGCTTAACTTTTGGAAGTGAGTGTATATACGTAAATATATAAGTATTAATATACATGTATAATATGCATATATATATATTATATATAATACTATTGTGAAATTCACTCTGCTTTAAAGCCTACGTAAAAAGTACCTTTTTGCCCTAATGTCAACTAATGATGTTCCAAAGCTTTTATCTGGAGACTACACAAAAATAAATATGTTTAGCGTAATTAAATATCTGTTAGCTTATGGCTGCTACATAATTGTTAAAAAATAAAGAATTCTGCTATTTGTACTTACTGTAAAGAAATATTTTCTATGTTTCTGTTTTATTTTCATTTATGTGGTATTCATAACTCATGTTGTATCTTTTAGGAAAAGCCTGTTTGATGGTGGACTAACTAACTGGGTTCCAGATTTCATGGCAGTGCTATAAATCTTGCAATCAATTCTGGTAGCTGCATTTCGCTTTCCCTGTAAGACGTCCTACATTAATCTCAAGGGTGAAAGGATTGTACGCATTTGTATTATGTGTAACTGACTAGCGAGTGTTCATTTGCATTCTTATAACTATGACATTTTTAGCAATAAGTGTTTAAAATGAAATGTGCACACGTCTTAGATATTGTGAAAGTAGAAAATCAAAGATCCTACCCAAAACTGGATTTAGATGTAAAAACTCACACAGAATTTCTCAGTACATTGCATGAAGTTTATAGTGATCAGGCAATATGTAATTCTATAGCCTTCGTTTGAACTACTCATTTTCGAGACGCATTGTCATGCGTGCAAGACGACGGACGACGGGAAGACAAGAAACACCAACAGCGCCTGAAGAATACATACAAGAATCTCCAAGCTGGGTTTGAAGTGATGCACAATTTTGCACAACAGTGAGTCAACTTGGCGGCGGAGAAGATGAAGACCCGATGCGATACAAGAGCTACTAGACATCGATTGAACGAAGGCGACGAAGTATGGTTGTGGAATCCGACTCGACGGAAAGGACTGTCCTAAACTACAGTCATCTTGGGGTGGCCCTTACGCAGTCCTAAGCAGAATAAACGACGTCGCGTTTCGGATCCGTAAGTCATCGAACTCTAAGCCTAAAGTCGTTCATTACGACAGGTTAGCTCCTTACTATGGCCATAGTACGCAGTGAATATAATGTAAATAGTATAAGATCATGGTCCTTTTTCTAAATTTGTAAATTTATGCACTTATTTATTGTATTTAGTATTTAGTATTCGATAGTATTTGATTTGTTTTAAGTTACTTATTGCAATATTGTTTATGGTGTCCGTTATTGTAATGTAATGTTTTCTATTGCATTGATAACTTAGTTGTGAGTTTGGCTTTCTTCTGTTCAAGGATAGTACTGCCGGGACGTTGTCCTTGGGAAGGGAGCAGTGTTATGGATTTTGTATTTAGTTAGCTATTTTTAGTAGAATTATAATTAAAATTGTTTTATATTCCCATGCAATGCAGCATGAGACATATTTTAGGAGAAAGCTACGCCGAAAAAATAAAAATACAGGAACACGCACATTTAACATTTAATAAATAGATATCTCGAAATTTATATTTAAATTGAATAAATGTAATTCACTACTGTGTTAGCTGTAACTGTAATTCTACTCTTTTGCGTTCCAGAAATCTCAAGAAAACAGAAATTACCAGAATTTTCTCGCGGCTGATTAAAAAGCTTTGAAAAGCCGGAAGGAGACATCTCAGCTTTGTAGTTGTTGTTTATTGAGCCATTGTTGTTGATTGTAGCGAATTCGCGGTGAGATCAGATTAGCTTTCTCTTTGCATTACATTACATTTTAATGTTTTGTGTAGTTTAAAGTATAGCTACTGGTTATATTGCGTGATATTGTGACATTGTATAAATATCGCTGAGGAAAAATTCCAGAGTTCTGTTATATTTTTTACGATAAGAATAAATTTTATCAACTTTTTATCTAACTTGTGCATTCAATGAATTACGAACCTGTTCGCAAGCAACAATACTATTTATTTGGAAATCTTAATGCAGCACTTTTTCCCTTAATTCTAGAAACTATTTTAAAGTCTTTAACATACGTTAAACGTAATAACTGGTAATCTGGACAAAATATAAGTCGTAATTCTCGTAAAGAATGTCGAACAGCAAAGCTAGAAGTCAAAATCTTGAGAACTTCTCTGTTAAACATCTAAGAAAAAGGAAACAGGTGAAAAATAGATAAAGAGAGATAATAACTAGCTTTTATCATTGAAAAATAATTTAACTTTCTTTTACGTCTTGAACTTTTATCGAAAGATTTATTACTAACGGTGGAGCAAAAGCTAGATCATTTACATTTCTTGCAACTGTGTCACTTTAGACAAAGACCACATGCGATATTACCGCTGACTACCTCAACATGCTGCTAGTTAGGCTTAATGCAGATTCTATTTTTAAAACTGAGTGTATGGAGGTAAAATCGTTATTTTTTTTTCCAAAGTTTCCGAGGTCACTTAATATCAGTATTATTTTCATCAACCCCTGTACAATATTTTGCAAATTATGCGTTACTCTGGAATTTAGCTCACGATTTTGCATATTGCATATGTAAAACGGATGCATTTTGAATGTTGAAATTATTAGTTCTCATTTTATCAATGCATATGAGATTCCAAGTGTACTGAACACATTGCTGGAAAGTAGTATATAAAAATTACATCGTAATATTATGCGATTTTCATCCTTCATTTAGAAAGGACATTGTTCAAGATAAAAGAAATGAATTTAATATTTCTTTAAACTGGCTAGTTTGATCACACGTTAATTTCGACAATAATTTTGTAAACATAGTTCTTGCCTTACCGCTCCATTTTTTAGTAATGTAATCTACGTTAATTCATAGGATAAAATATCATAGTTTTTGCAGTTGGCAGATTACTTTCCATCCAAACAATTTCATCAAACCAAACAAATTTCCTTTGGAAGCAATAAATTACCTTTAAAATTAAACTCTTGCGTACGTCTTTCGGTTTAATTTCTCAAATTTTGTCTAATTTTCTTCCATCTCAAAAATACTTACTCCCACACAAAAAAGCTGTTATCCTGTCTTACGATTTTTGAAAAATTTCAACTAGGGAATTATTTTAATAACAGTGTAGTCAAAAATTAGAAAATTTCATTTTGTCCCTCGCTCTAGGGTTTCTCACTTTGATCGATATCATCCGTAATCTAATTAAATTTTTGTTCCTTATTTCTTTTCCAGAACATAATGCTACAAAGGTTCAAAATAAATTTGCCGTCTGCAGGGAACGCAATGTCTTCTGGCGTCAACCAGACATAATATTCTGCTTGATATTTTAGGATCCTTTATCTTCAGCAGTATTTCTGTTGATATTTTGTCTCATAATTTTCTTTTTCTGCTGCTGAGATACATTTGTTTTACTTTTGCAATTTATCAATTTTTTAAATGAAAAATATGTTACTAAAATTTATTTATCGCTTTTAAATTATTGAATTTTTTATGAAATGACAATTAGAATTTGAAGGATAAAAGTGTTATAGAGTGTTGAATAACAGAATAGCAACTCTCTGAAATTTAGCAATATATTAGGTCACTTTAAAGCACAGTTAAGGATTACATCTCGAGCATTTGGATATACATCATGTCGCTTACATAATAAATGAAAATTCTTTAATGTTTTAATAAAACAGTCTATTAATATAAAGGAAACAGTAAATAAAATTGCATTGAAGAATAGTTGATTGCTACTAGCTTTTAACGCAACTGCGCAATTTGTAGCTGCTTTGAAATTCCCTTCGAAACAGAACTTGTCCAATGAGTTATTTCATTGATCAATCTACCATTAACTAAATTTTACTTAATCTGCTCTTGTTTAAGGAGATAAGAGCCTTTACTGCGTAAAGAAGAGTAGTAAATTTTTCCCGTATTAAATTATCGATTCAGTAATATAGTTAACATATTGTAAGTTTCGCTCTAAATTCTTCTGAAGCTTCTGAATTTTATGCACATTGTATGTTTTATATACACTCATGTCCATAAATTAAGGATAACTCGGAGTCACGCGGAAATCGAACTCTAAAATAAATATATCACCTGTAAAATCACTACACACATCTTCAAGAATCATATGCAAATTTCAGGAAGTAACCAGATGACACCGATGGTACGTCATAATGACGAGAGTGTAAGAGAGTGATATATAAGGAATACAGGCAAAGAAGTAAAATTGTTCGCAAGCGCTTTATAAGCATTTCAGTGCAATAACCGAATAGTTATGACATAAAGGACGCATTTGGATGATTTTTTACGTGGTAGAATTATCGGCCGTCTGGAATGTGGGCGTACCCAACTGGAAATATCAGACAAACTTGGAATTGCCCAGAGTGTCATCTCCAGGCTTTGGCAACGATTCCAAGATGATGGTAATGTGAGTAGACGTTACAGCAGGTCACCCCAGAGTTACAACACCGAATGAGGACCGGTATTTGGCAGTTACGGCCAAAAGAAACAGGCGGACCACAGCCTCAGACCTGTCTCGTCAGCTCTCTTCAGCCACTGGTATGACAATTTCCAGGCAGACCGTGTACAGACGCTTAGGGCAGATTGGTCTATATGCTCGTAGACCTGTCAGATGCGTTCCACTTACTGCAACTCACTGTCGCCTGCGGTTAGCCTGGAGTAGAGAGCATGCATTGTGGACACCGCAACAGTGGGCTTGTGTGATGTTTTCCGACGAGTCTAGGTTTAGCTTGCAGTCTGATTCTCGCCGGACTTTCATATGGAGAGCTCTAGGTACCCGTTACCACCAAGAAAACATCATTGAACGACACCGTTACGGTGGTGCAGGAGTGCTCGTTTGGGGTGGAATTATTCTGGGTTCCAGAACTGACCTGCATGTTCAAATTGGAACCATGACAAGCCAAATCTATCGGGACGTCATTCTGGAACAACATGTACGTTTGTTTCGGGGCGCCATGGGCGCACAATTTGTGTTTATGGATGACAACGCCCGTCCTCACCGTGCAAACATCGTAAGCGAATGCCTTCAATCGGAGGATATCACCCGTATGGACTGGCCAGTATTCTCACCGGACTTGAATCCAGTAGAGTACGTGTGGGATATGCTTGGCCGACGAGTTGCAGCCCGTCAACCCCCTCCTACATGTCTACCGGAACTTCGGAGAGCATTGCTTGTTGAGTGGTGTAATATCCCCCAAGATCAGATCGATAATTTTATACTCAGCATGCCTAGGCATTGTACGGACTGTATTGCATCGTCTGGGAGACATACAAAGTGTTAACAATCATACCAACCATGTAATATTGGTTTTTTGTAAATAGGTTTTTTTGTAATTTGCTCCAGGGAGAAAAAATTGCTAATTTTTTTAATAATATCAAACATATAGCATCTTTTTTTGCTCTTTACCTTTTGTTTAATAAATAAGCTTTACAAAGAAGTCAAATTTGTTTTGCTTCTAACCCTTCCTTTGCCTGATTTTGCATTATCCTTAATTTATGGACATGAGTGTATTTTCTTTCCTCCTTTATACATATTCTTCGTTCTGCTTCCCAATAAATTTCGGTATGTATATCTATTTATCTGCTTTTTGCACTTTCAGTTTAAATTTAAGTTATCTGAAAGTGAAAAACTTAACAGAGCAGTGGATTTCAGGGCGAAGTTTAACAAAATAGTCAGAAAATTTAAGCTAGAGTCTTCCGAATCCAATGCAGTACCACATGAATTTAACTGTAAATTTAGTTTAATTTATGTTTTCTAGAGGGAAAATTACCAAAGTAAAATTAGATTATTTGTTACGAAAAAAAATGCTAGAATTTTGTTTTCTTTAGAGAAATGCCATCAAGGAAGATATTTTGAGGAAAACAGCCTCATATCAAAATCAGACGTGCGGAAAACCACGAAAATTCCATGAAGGTAGTCTTTTACGTCACCAGAAATGCAGAAAATCCAGAGTTAGTTCTATAATTCTGATTCTGTGACTTTAGTTTATGATATGTTGCAGAAATGATTGAGAGAAATGGGAGGTTTTAAGCCTAAACGTTTCGCCACCAGGTGCAACAGCCTCTAGCTGTAGAAAGGTAATTCCACTAAGCACTTGGAGTTTGATCAGGCTAAAGACCTTACGATTTATACAAGTGTTAAATGTGTTTATACGGCCACGCGTTTCTACAAGAATCATGTCCACTTAGCCGTTCCTATATCTTGATCAGAGTTTAATGCATGTCATCCTAAAATATACAACTTCATAAGAAGATGTCTTGGCACGGACTTTCGGTTCAGTTTTAACTAGACATTTCCATAATTTTCCCCACGTGCAACTTGAATATTAGCTAGTTTCTCTTAGAAAATCATCTACCAAATTATCCTTTTTTTATATAGCTCTAGTGTGCTTTACCATAATCAACTAATTCCAATCAGCTGTGTGATATATGTCGCAAGAAAAATCTTTTACTAATAAAATAAAGTTTCAGTTAAAATTGTAACAGAAGCGCACTAATATAAAATTTTAAATTGGATTAACCATCTGACCGGCCAAGGTTTTCACTACGAAAGCACAAATTTCCCAAAACTACTATGAGAAAAAATTATTTTCTTGATTTTAATGTAAAAATTCTTATACCTGGATTTGTGTACTTTTTATACATTGCCTTAGTGTCTTTGACGTTAATAATACAACCTAAATTTGCATAGATTTTGGATAAAACTCTATTAAATTCGAAGGTTATCAGACGCCTTTTCTTTTTCTCTCTTTCTACATTTATTCGTCTCGAAACTGAGCCTTCATGGACACAATGGCCCATGAAGGCTTTGGGCCACTGGCTACTTACACATTGGTCATCAGAGATCGACTCATATATCATGAGTATAAAATGGTGTAGTAAATTTAGATAGTATTTTAATTAAAATTAAGTAAAAGCACAAATATCTACACATTGGTCATCAGGGATCAACTCATACATCATCAGTATAAAATGATGCAGTTAAATTTAGATAGTACTTTAATTAAAATTAAGTAGAAGCACAAATTAACTAAAATTCTGTAACGCATCGGTGACATACAAGCAGGCTGTCACCGCTTCACACCTAAACCCAGTAGATGATCAGGGTGAGTTGCTGCAATTAATTTAATTAGTTTTATTAATTAAAATGGAAAGAAAGCCAATAAGTGTCCATTAAAACTTTAGTCAATGGTCAACTATCGGGTTACAAATGTGAAACAGGAGAGTAAATGTGAGTAATCTTTAAAATAATTACACCAAAAGATACCGGTATCAGATATTTGTAACAGGTACTTGTAAAAACATCGTGGACGAAAACGTTGTGGACAAAGCAGCTCGCTAGGAAAATTTCACAACTACACTGTCGTCTTTTCAACTAAATAGTAAAAGATAAAGCAAGGAGAAAACACAGCGGTATAGTGTTAGAATGTGCAGTAATAGCAAAGCTTTTGAGTTTTAAGACGTTGTGGTATAAAACATAGTGTAAAATTAAAGGACATACAAAAAATCACATAACTATGGAATGGAAGATAAGCATTTTCCTATTTTGAAAGCTTCAAATGTTTTAAATGCTTCAATGTTTCAACATGTAACGATACCTGAGATCAAGGAGAAATAAGGAATATTTTTGTTCAATTTTTTCAAATCTACTTGAAATAAATAATACCCTTATTTAATTCAGTGTTCAATCTTTGAACCTCACAAACACTAACAAGCGAATAATCGTTTAAGTGTGTGAACAAACAAGTAAGACTTAAGAAGGGTTGAGTACTCTTTATTTCTCCGAATAAATACAATCAACTCCTAACTCGGAGTATACAACAAAGCCTCCACTTGGGCTTGAACTTAAATGAGTAGGAAATTAAACTTAACTAAGCTTAACTAAAACTAACTGAAGATATAACCGAAGATATCAGGATTATAAGTAGTTGGCAACTAAATCTTAATTACATTGGGAAGTCAAGCAAGGGCCTAAAGTATGGCTGAGCGTAGCAATATCTAAGAGAAACGTAGCCAAAAGGCAAACGCGCGCTAGCCAGGAAATCAGACTCTCTCTCTAGAAGTAAGTGAAACATCCACTTAAATAATACTCTTTACTCATTTGCAATCACTGCGTTTCTGAAATTACATTCTGGTAGGAAATTGTGAGTTGAAACTAGACTTGATAGAAAAGAAGCATAACTTAAAATAACCGTTAATAAAATTAGGATAAACCTTACATTTTCCCCCACCAGAATTTAACTACTCGAAGAATAAGGTCTCAAAACGAGCTTGTTTAAGAGCGTAAATTCTACAAAACTCTTTTACATCAAAGTTTAACTTGTAGCAATGTTTTCTTGAATTCATCATTAAAACTTTTCCTGTCTAGGGCCAACTTTACAACAGTTTCTATAGCTATATTAAAACTAAGAATTTCACACTCATCATTTTTACAATTTGACTGGGAACAAACATCTGCTTCTTTGTTGATTAGGTTACTCAGTCTTGCTCCTTCCACTTATTTGGAAGGAAACAATGTTAGTGGATTTTTTGCAAGCCATTTTATTTTTCTTACTATTATCCTTTTATTGAAGTAATTTTGGCCCTCAAACACTTTCATTCACTCAAAATTTAAATCTTCTTACCCCCACGCGTTCCAGATATTGTTCGGAGTTAATTTGAGCGTGTTAATGTTGTGTATCGGCGCACTACTTTACCACGTACACAACTACTTATTTGTTAAAGCTTGAAACTCAAGACCTCAGAAGACTCCTTAAACACAAAACTAGCTCTAACGTACTAAAATAGAGCTTAATTGAAATTCTTAAGTGAAGCCTGGAGAGCCTAACTTTAAACACATTCAATCTATACTTTCTTTCAATTCATCTATCATTCAGTATTTTAAGTCATGCTTGACCAAAACTTTGTACAAGTTTAATTTTACTGTAGTTTTAAAGCTGAGATTAGCAGTTCTACATTCAATGGAATATTTTAACATGCAATATTTCAAAATTCATTTTACATCATTCGTTATAATTGCTATACAAAATTTACAAACTTTTGCTACAAATCTTTGTTTAAGTTAACACATTTTAGATTGAAGTCTTTCGACTAAAAATATTCACAAATTGGTTTCTCGCAACTTGAGAATTATCAAAAAGGTATTTACAAAATAAATTCTCGCCAACTTGCGAATTCAGAAATCTTTTCTGTTTAAAAGATAGTTAGAACTACATTCTCGCAAACTTATGAATTCAAATTTTTGCTTTAAACAGCACTTAGCAACTTTAAACAACACGACATAAATGGAACTTTCAATGTAAAATAGGAAAGGGAAAATTTTCACTTATCTTTTTTCTTTCAAAACTCTTCCATCCTCGTGAAGCAAAAGTCTTCGAAAGTAGAATATTTCATAAAATTACAATCTTCGTTTTTGGTTTGGCTGAGTTGTCGGCTTTGTTGGGACTCTTTTCCGCTTCTTTACTTGTTCGATGAGTCGGGCCGACTTTCGGATGGGTTGAGGATTCTTGAAATCTGGTCCTCTTTTAAGGTGCGGAGGCCTACTTCTCGCTGAAGATCTTTAAATCTTCTTTTTGGCCTGCTGGAACGGCACAGTTTTCTCGTCAGTTGAGGTTTTCTCTCTCATGGATCTTGGCTCCGACGTTCCTGTGGCTTCTTTAGAGGTAGTTGGCATAAGTTCTGTCGTTGGACGTTTTCTTTAAATACTATCCATGGGCCTTCTCCGCTTTCCTATCGGCACTTGCTTCTGTTGAAAAGGAACTTTTCTCTTTTTCGTTTTCTTCATTTTCACTGAGGCTGAACCTTGCGGCTGCTGTTGCGTACTTTCTTCAATATTTTTTGCTTGTTTTCTTTTTGTTGCTGGGGGATTCCTGCTAGGTTACGGCAACATCAATGTTCTTGGCGCACTCCCAGGATCCTGCAATAAATCTTTTAAAACCAGAAACTCCGTATGACTATAGTAGTATTTCAGCTGGTCCACATTAGCAATTATTTGCTGCCCATTTTCTGCCTTTAAGTACACCATAGAAAATTTTACATTTTCTATAATGAATGGCCCCTCAAACTTGAGCTCAAATTTGGCTACCCTATTTTTGGGTGCAGATGGTAACGAATGTTTTATCTTTAACACTTACTGGCCTATCGTATATTTTATATCGCGTCTTTTCCATCATAATAGACATTTTGTTTGGACTTCCCCGCATCAGAATTTTTGATGGCCTCATTAATAATTTTCTGGATATCTTTCAGTTGAAACTCTTCCTGTCTTTGTTGAACAAAAAACAGCTTATCCGATGGCGTTAAAAGTTTTCTTCCTAGGAATAATTCTGCGGGGTTGTTTGTGTGGTATCATGTTTTGCTGTTCTCAAGGCAAAGCCTAATTAATACATTGACACAGCTGTCCCAACGTTCACGATAATTCTTAACATATCCCCGAATAATCTATGTACTTATTCAGACGTTTCGCAATATTCAATTGCGGTCTATAAAGTGTCATTTTTAGATGGCGTATGCCAAGGCATGTGCAAAGATTTTTAAATAAATTACTTACAAATTGCCTGCCATTATCTGATATTACTTTTACTGGGACCACGTATTTTAAGACATATTTATTTAGAAACGGATCTGGTACTATTTTTGCTGAAGCTCATTTAAGGGGAATTATTTTCACCCATTTTGAGAAATGATCCACAATGGTTATTAAGTATCTATTTTTTTAAAATTTTTGTTCTAGGGTAGGGACCGAGCAAATCAGTGCCAATTCCTTTGAGAAAGTGAGTTTTCTGCTATTTAAGCACCAGGCCGAGTTGTAATTAACGTAGTTAATTAATTGGCACAAATGACATGACCTGACATACGCCGTCACAACTTTGTACAACTGAGGAAAATACACCGCTTCGCCGACCCTTTGCAGGGTTTGCCTAACCCCGAGATGGCCCCCTAATTTCGAGTCATGGAGCTCCTCCAAAATATTTAAGGGACTACTGACCGCAGCTCTTGATTCTCGTGTAAAATAGCAATTTATCAATAATTTCATAATGGGCCGCCCTATTGCGAATAGCCGTTAAGCCTGCATGTTCAAAATTTTCGGAAACTTCCAAATAAGACTAAAAGTCTTTGAATCCGTTTCTAATTCGGCAACTATTGTTTCACGAGATTCAATTATTTTCGCAGTTAGCATCGTACATTCAATTGTATTTCCATCTTCATCGATCTTTATTCTTGACATGCATCCGCAACTACATTTTCTTTTCGCAGCTTGTGTTTTATTAATAAATTAAACTCTTGCAGTTTTACTGTCCAATATATCAGCCGGGGCGTAAGAGTTTTCCCGGAGTACAGGCGACGAACTGCCGCGTGATCTGAATACACAGTTATCAGGGCACTTCCTAAGTACACACAGAATTTTGCACCTCTAATAATACTGCGAGGGTTTCCCGTTCAATTGCGGTATAATTTCGTTGAATTTGATTGAGCGATTTGCTAAAAAAGGCTATTGGCTGCCCATTTTGGGAAAGAACTGCGCGAACTGTGTAGTCTGACGCGTCGCGTACTGCAATTTCTAAATTTTGATCCCTTTCCAGGAGTTTAAGAACAGGGGCATTAATTAAGGCGTGTTTCAATTCTTCAAACGCTGTGTTCGCCTCCGCTGTCCATGTGAACCTCGTCTTTTTTAATTTAGGAACCAACAAGGGTTCAACTATCTCTGTAAAATCTTTTATGAATACTCAATAATAGGAACGCATTCCCAAAAAGGATAATAATTTCTTGGCCGTATTTGGAGGTGGATAAATTTTAATCACCAATATTTTTAGTTGTCTGTCTCAATACCGTTTTTCGAGATTTTATAGCCAAAGTACCTCAATTAATTGCCGGCAAATTTGCACTTCCTTGGATTGATTTTCAGGCCCGTCTCATTTAATAATGTAAAAACTTCCTCTAAAAGTTTAATGTGTTCCTGAAGGGTTTCGCTAATCACAATAATATCATAGAGATAGACGACTGTACTTTTTTAAATTCGTTGCAGCGATGATAATTTTCTGCAGCTCGTTCACAGGATAAAACGTGAAGTGTAAGTTCAGCTAATCCAGGAAAGTCATCACGGATCCTTTTCCATCAAACGTTGCTGATGGCTTGATTTCAGCTCTCATAGTTTCCATTATAAATCCGAATAACTCCATGGGCTTTGGTTGTGGCTGAGGGAACTGAAAGTTCTGAGGGGGCAACGAGAAATCTCCTCTACCAGCGGCATGGTTTGTTAAGAACACAATCAGGCGCCAAATGTGGGGTTTCACGTATTTACTTCAATGTTCAGTTTTTGAACCCCACAAACACTAACAAGTGAATAATCGCTTAGGTGTGTGAACAAACACGTAAGATTTAAGACACGTAAGAATAAATACAATCAACTCCTAACTCGAAGTATACAGCAAAGCCTCCCCTTCGGCTTGAACTTAAATAATTATGAAATTAAACTAACTAAACTAAAGCTAACTGAAAGATATAACCGAAGCCATCAGGATTCTATGTAGTTGGCCCCTAAATATTAATTAAATCGGCGAAGCTAAAACAAGGGCCTACAATATGGCCGAGCGCAGTAATATCTAAGAGAGACGTAAGCAAAAGGCAAACGCGCGCTAGCCAGGAAATCAGACTCTCTCTCTCGAAGTCAGTGAAACATCCACTTAAATAATACTCTTTACTCATTTGCAATCACTGCCTTTCTGAAACTACATTCTGGTAGGAAATTGTGAGTTGAAACTAGACTTGATAGGAAAGAAGCATAACTTAAAATAAGTGTTAATAAAATTAGGATAAACCTTACACCCTTTATCTGAAAACGTAGTTATTCAAATTTTGAAAATTGAATAGAAAATACAATTACTTATAGGAAAGTTAATCATATTTTATATTAATGTACAGATATTAAATAATCACTCTTAAAAATGGTTATATAATTAATTCTTTTATAGGATCTATGACTGTTAACAATACCATCATCGCTTTTGTTTCCGTAGTGATAAACAAGAAGCTCTAAATGTGTTCAATTTTTCAAGTTTACCATCAGATGAAGATTCTGCAGTTTCATCATCTTGTCTGTCGTATTTTTTTGTCGTTCAAATATTAGATGCAACAACATTGTAATTTTAAAATTCCCATGTCAGATTCTAAAAATACTGAAATGTACTATTTTTCTAGTCTATCGCTATTAGTAATTCCAAGTAATTCCTCTTTTACCATAATTGAACTCTCTTATTCCGAATATTCTAGTCAATTTGTAGTAGTAAAAAAAAGTCGTTAACCCTAGACTATGTATAGACTATCGCAAATTAAATAAGAAAGTAGTTAAAGATTCGTATCCCTTTCGTTAATAAAAGATTTACTGGATAAAATACAAGGTACTCGTATGTTCAAGACAATCGATTTTAAAAATGCTTTTTTTATGTTAATGTCGACAAAAAACAACCAAAATTAGACTTCTTTTGTCACACATAATAGACAGTATCAGTTTCTACGTGTAAGGTAGTACGTAGAAACTGATACTGTCTATTACGTGGGACAAGCGTTATATGTGTATCTCGCCTTCAGTATTTCAAAGATCTGTAAATTCCGTTTTTAAAGTTTTAACCTTGCAAGGTCATATTTTACTGTATTTAGATGATATCATAATTCTAGCTAAAGATGAAGATGTAAGTATTAAGCATTTGAAATCCGTTTTCTCAATTGTGTCTGATTACGGACTTGAAATTTTAATTTTAAGAAATCTGAATTTTTAAATCGTAGACCTGTATTCCTTTGTCATGTCATCGAAAATGGTAAAGTGTTCCCATCTCTTCTTAAAACAGCTGCTGTTATTAATTATCCTAACCGTAAGTCAAAAAGATACTCAACCATTAACTGATCTCCTTACGAAAGATAATGACTTTAGTGACAAAGAAAGAAAAGTTTTCAATCTTTTGAAACAATGCTTGTGGGAAAAATCTGCACTTAGCATCTACAATCAGCGGAGTCATACTGAAATGCACGCTGATGCCAGTATCCATAGTTACGGTTGTATTTTCATATAAAGATCTATTATGGATAATTGTCTAAATCCTGATCATGAGCAATAAGACATCTGATGCGGAAAAGAAATTTGCCAGTTATGAACTTGAGGTATTAGCTGTAATTCAAGCTTTGAAAAAAAAAATAGTTTATCTTTCAATAAAGTAATAATTTTAGTAACAACTTTGAAGACAAACACTTCGAAATTATTACTGACTGCAATGTCTTCAATGAGAATGAACAAAAAAAACTTGAATATACTAATTTATATTAGAATTGTTCGACTACGAAATAGAATACCGAACGGGTACAGGAATGAACATGTTGACTCATTGAGCAGATCCCCTGTTTTGGTCATGCTGACGAAATGCTAAAGAGCAGGATGATCACATTCGAGTTATCAAAGAAGACTTAAAAGTTAAATCTTCTGATGCCTACAGTGTTAAAGCCCATCTGCTTTATAAATTTGTAGGCGGTAACTAATTCCTTGTTGCTCCAGAATCAATGTAAGCTGATTAAATTAAGGACGTACATTCCGCGGACATTTCGCCTCTAATCGAACTGAAGAACTCATCAAACAGAAATTTCTATACCTAAACTGAAATAAAGATAAAATTGATAACTGTATTGCAAATTATGTTCCGTACATATTAAATAATCGTAAATGTGGAAAATAGGAAAGCATGATGCATTCTATACTAAAACAAGACGTACCTTTTCATACATATCACATTGCTCATTTAAAACCACTTCAAATTACTCATAAAAATTGCAAATGTATATTTGCTGTTAATGACTCTACTTTTACAAAGTTTGTATGGTTTTACTCGACAAGATCTACCGATAGATCCGAAGTAATATCTAAATTGGAAAATTAAAAAAATTTGTCTTTGGGAATCCTTCACGTATAATTTCCGATAATGGTTCAACATATGCTTCGAAGATTTTCAAGGCAACCAAAAATATCCAGCATATTCAAACTGCTACAGGACTGGCTCGTGTCAATGGACAGATTGAGAAAATGAATTCTGTTATAATTTCTGTTCTTTCCAAATTATTGATTCAAAATCCGACAAAATGGTAGATACACGCTGGTGAAGTTCAGCAAGTGAAGTTTAGCAGCATTCAACATACCAATGCAGTATGAATACAATTGAATTTGCACTCATGTTTGGAATTAAAATGAAATCAGAACAAAATTGCAGAGCTACTAATCATGACAAAATTACCGAGCTGTTAAATGCATAGATCCAGTTAGAATTTGTAGCTCTCGTGATGATCTTCGCAAGGAAGTTAAACAGCAGATTTTAAAAAGCAGGCTTAAAATTGTAAAACCTACAATCTACAAACTTAACAATCTCTTAAATTCCATGAAAATGTTCTTAATTAACAATCTCTTAAATTTCCTTAAATGTCAATCAAGCTTACGGAATATGGACCTGGTCTTAACCCAACGTTTCTCGGACCGTACAAGTGAAATCAAGGCAAATAAAACTTATAATGTTGAAAAATGTGTTTTCTTTGATAGACCTATGAAAACAGGGACTTCTGCCAAATTTATGATACATTGGACTTCATCAGAACATATTACCTGAACTTTAGTGTTTTATGGATATTTCTCATACGAACTGATTTACACTTTTGGATTTTAATCCTATCAATCCTTTCTTTGATAATGCTTACTAACTATTTTTTATGTGTTGCTATTGGAAGATCCTGATTCAATACTATTTTCATTTATCTGTATTAATTTAGTAGTTTCCGTTATTGTTAAATAGCATTAGCATTTTCATTTTAGTGTATTTCATGTATTAAATTTCACTGTTTGCTTTCGTCATTTGAGGGAAGATTACGATGCTGGATAGGATGGCTGAGTTATGTAAAAATGACTGTAACTGACTATGACTGTAACTGATTTAGATAACGCTAAAGCGCAATCTAGATGGGCTCGCAGACGAGATGTTAATGACCAATGCAGACATGTGAGAATATTGCGAAGGTTATTCTTCTTTTCTTTGCATTTTAATTTATGTAAATAGATCGTAGTTTAGCAATAACTCGATGCGTTTGGTGGTGATTATTAGTGATGCGTTTGGTGATGATTATTAGTGGTTTATTAGTGATGTTTTCCCTACGATATGAAAACACGCAAGTTCGGTTCAAGAACCTGCTGGAACTAAACATGCTAGATTGGATGTTGATTCTGTGGTGCTGAAATTGAATTATAGGTAGAACTTATTAAATTTCCGTCTGATGAGAAAATTCAAAGTCTATTGGGAAGCGTGATATATGGGAGAATAGAGACCTTTGTGTAAATATACGCTTTTATGAGAGAAAGCTAAAATTTATGCCATTTTTTCCTATAATAGCTGTAATGCGTACAGTTATTAGCAAAAAAATCATAATCGACTTAATGAGGTAAAAAGAGAGAATTTTTGTCTGACTTTCATAAAATTTGAGCCAGATATTAGTATAGTAATATCGAGACGTAAGATGAAAGGATCTCATTTGTAGAGCCCACCTTTTGAGGCCTACCTATTTTAGGAATAAATTTGCATATGTTATTTGAAAAAGAATATTTATTGTTTTTATTACGGTTTCTGAAAGTTAAAATATGTTTCAGTTTTATCAATTAAAATTTTCCAAATTTATAATTTACGTTTCAACTTCCTTGTACGAAGTAAAGGAAGGATTGCAATCGTGAAAATTTTTGCATATGACATTTCAACCGAAATACCTATTCCGACATTTCCTGAAATCGTTTGGACGATTTTTTGTCGGACGTCTGTATACACGCGCAGAATAAAGGACTCTTTTTCTAAAACGGACCTTAAAATGGATTCAAAAGGTATTTTTTTCGAGGCATCTGTACATGCGTATGTATGTATGTATGTTTGTATGTATATACACTGGTGTGCAAAAATTAAGGACGAATTCGAAAAATTAGCATATCAGCTGAACGAAGAGGCAGAGCGGACAGAAAGACCAATCAGGAGATTAAGTAAGGTGATGTACGGTAGCACATGCGCAGATATGCAGGTAGACGTAATGGGGGAGTGTCTGAGTAGTATAAAGCATGTTGTCGGTGTAAGATCAGTATTTCTGGCAAAGAGATTGCACGCCGTATAGCAGTTAAAATCACACCGAGTTGCTGCCTCAGCGAGAAATGGCGAATAATCAATCTGTTAGACGACATCTGGATGCTTTTACCCGAGGTCGAATCATTGGGAAGTTGGAGGAAGGCCGCAGTGTGACAAGTGTGGCTGCAGAGTTCGGAATTGCTCACAGCATCGTTTCACGACTTTGGAGACAATTTCAAACTACAGGAACAGCTATCCGGGGGTTTAGTAGTGGTCGTCCACGAGGAACCACACCCGCAGATGACCGGTATATTGCCTTACAGGCCAGAAGAAACAGGCGGCAGACAGCGGGAGAAATCGCTAGACACACGACACAGGCGACTGGACGACCGATATCGCGTTTTACCGTGGCCAGAAGACTGCACGGTGGTGGTCTGTTTGCACGACGCCCTGTACGGTGTGTACCTCTAACGCCTGCCCATCGGAGAAGGCGTTCTCTGTGGTGCCGGGAACACCGGAATTGGAGAGACAATGAATGGGGACGAGTACTCTTTACAGATGAGAGCAGATTCAGTCTGAGTAGCGATTCTCATCGCATACTCATCTGGAGAGAGCGGGGAAGCCGCAATCATCTCTCGAACATCATTGAAAGGGACAGGTATGGAGGTGGCGGTGTTCTTGTTTGGGGAGGCATCATGCTTGGTAGTCGTACAGACCTTCACATCTTCGACGCAGGTTCAGTCAACGGGACCCGTTATTGTAACGAGATTCTTCTTCCATATGTGCTTCTTTTTAGAGGCGCTATGGGTCTGCAGTTCCTTTTCATGGACAACAATGCACCATGTCATCGCACGGTAGCTGCCGAACAGCTCTTAGAGAGTGAGGATATTGAACGTATGGATTGGCCGGCAAGATCTCCGGATCTTAATCCCATCGAGCATGTATGGGATTTTCTAGGCAGACGCTTGGAAGCTCGTACCTTACCACCAGTAACGATTCCGGAGCTTCGATTGGTTATCCAGCATGCACAAACGATGTGAAACCTGCCTAGCAGTCAGGGGAGATCATATCCCCTATTAAAGACCGGATGTTTCTTGCTGGACACCCATCACAGGGATGTTTCGGCCTTCAGTCGCATTGCGCTCCATGCTACTTTTTCAATAAAGCTTCTTTTTATCCATCTGATTTCTCTTTTAGTAAGTGTTGCTTACATTACTCATGTCCTTACGTATTGGGGATCTTACGGTATTAAATGTGTTGATTTGCAAAGCTTTTGTACAAAGTTATATCGAAAAAACCGTCTCGTCCTTAATTTTTGCACACCAGTTTATATTGCATGGCTCATAAACGATTAGCCATAGAACCTTGAAATTTTATTCATAGGACTTCTATAACAACTAGTTACGCACCTGACGTTTTTATTGCAATCGGCACCACCAAAATATATATATGTACCCACCCCCTTGCTAGGTTTAAAAGTCGTTACCCAGCCTTTATTTCTGCAACCTCTGGTCGTAGTCATAGACTTCTAATTACAGAAGTATTTTAAATGAAGAAAATACTTATGTTTTGGCAATGTGAAATTTAAACAAAGATTAATTTTCGAAAATAACAACAACAAAAAAAAAAAAAAAAAAAAAAAAAAAAAAGAAAGAAAAGAAAAGAAATGAAATCTAATATTTAATGTGATCTTCCGTTTCCTGAATGTAAATGTGGGGAAGTTTTATATTCATTATGAAAAAATAAAATTGTAAGAAGTTTGACTTCCGGAAGATAAAAATTGACCGGGATATTTAATTTCAAAATTTGCAATTTTTGTTGTCATTTTCAATTCGTCTTGAGGTATTGGTTGATTAAGTTAGAATAATTCGAGGAACCAAGTTCAAATGAAGAGCAGCAAAAAATGTATACCACACTAGGAAGTCACGTGGTGTCAACATCAGATTTTTTAAATTGTATCTAAATTCCTTAATTATTATCATTTAGAAACCTACTAATTAATATTTCATTTAGAAACTGTTTCATTATTAGCTTTTACTATCATACAAATAAATATTTGAATCAGGAATATTACGTATGAGCATATGAAGGTCCACATATTTAAAAATAGGGTTCGGAGATAATAAGGCTTAAAAATAGGACACAAACAAAAGAAAGGCAAGGAGCTCTTGGTTTACAAGAACATATGCCCATAACATGCATTATTTTCATAATTTCATAATTCATAATTCCCATTAGAAGTTCCTTAATAATATTATGTCTGCTACAAAACCGAATGGAATTATTCTCTGTAAAAGTCAAATCTAAATTCGCGTGTATGAAATGTCAGTTTAATAACAGTAATAGTGTAAAAAGTTTTTTCGTCTTTTGATGTATGAAAAGATGTCATGAGAAGCATCTCACTAGTGTTACATTGCAGCAACCAGTTGTTTAATTTTTCTTCTATTCAGTGCTAATAAATATTTTATGATAGAATACTTTTTACGTTCTGGTTTCGTCTTCTATTGAAAAGTACCAAAGTTTGACTTATACGAAAGTTTTGTTACTTCCGTAGCATGTGGTTATCCTTCGGCAATAAAACCAATATAATAAACGAGATCTAAGTTTCACGTAACTAAATCAATAATACCTGAATAGCGTGCAGTGTTGTTGATTACCTAGTGTCACACAAAGTTGCAAATCAAGGTGTACAACTCCGCAAGTTTAGGGCACTATGCCAAGGATTTCACGAGGAAAAAAATACGCGAAACTAAACAAACTGCCTTTCAAAATGCAACCAATGCAATGTAATGAAATACTTGTTGTTGTTCCAATGGCGGGCTCTCAGCCGACTTCGGCTTGGCCACTACTAAGGCCAGAAGTGGTGGTCACTTTATTAAGGAGGCACTTAATAGGTAGGCCACCTTCGCCTCCTATGAAGAGACGGACAGTTACAACCAGGCCTTCTCCGAGATTCGAACCCAAGCCCTTTGGTATCGTAGCCGGCTTCCCTAACCACTATATCGTCTAGTCAGGGTAATGAAATGCTTATGAGGTGTTATTGGTACTGATTTCAGTCCAAGAACTAATCAAACATTTATATCTTTTCTTTTCACAAGTCAAGTAAGGAAAGCAAAGTTTGCTTCATCTTCCACCGTTTCCTTTTCCGTTATTTGTCTGCCACAGGGTTTATTAATTAGTCCTCTGTTTGTAACGTTTCTGTATATTTTGGAAAAGCGTAATTCTGATAGTCTTAGCTTGTTCATTAAAGAAGAAATAGGCTAAAATTAGGATTATTTATTATTAATCATGGATTCCTTATCATTAATTTGTAGGGATTTATATTTATTTTAAATAACCAGTTAAATTTAATTTTAAGTTGCTCTCCTATAAGCCTTCATTCCCCTAATTGTCAGTGCCAGAATATTTAAATTTTGTAGCGAGCGTAAAAAATGCAAATTCTACCAGTGGAAGAAAAAGTTTAAATATCGATGTTCCAGCAGGCAAAGTTAGAGAGAGTCTGGGAAATCTCTGTGCGTGCTTATACGCGAGCTTCCGCTTAGCAGTTATTGCTGGTTAGACGTTATACAGGATTGTATGAGCCCTGTAGTTTAATTCTACTACTTGTGAATATTTTGAATTCTTGAGTTTTGATTCTACTGTTTCAGTTATCGCCCAATTGTAAATAATTTAAAGAGTTTAATAAATGGAAGTTTTAACCCTTCTTCGGTGCAATCACTATTTCTCCGGATTCTACAGAATAAATAGACAGTAGAACCTTACAAATTATAAATTATTTTATTAATTATTTATTATTAAGTTTTAATTTTTGTTGTTTATTATGTTTAATTTGACTTAAGTACAAACACAAGTAGTAGGAAAAAAATTGAGTGGTTTTCGAAAATTAGCCAAGAAATTCAGAAATTATGTTAAAATTTTCATAAAAATTGAGTTTAAAAGATTTATTTCTTTTCTATGTGATGACAAGTTTTAGATTGGTTGTTAAACGAAGAAACATGTAAAAAACCGTTTCAACACTAAATTAAAAATTTTTTAAAAAATCTCGAAGCTTTCAGATTTTATATTACGCCCAAACGAGCGTCTTGTTAATGTTTCATGTGTTATCTTTTTTTATTAAATATCATACTCTTCTCACTTAAACCACATAAAATTTAATTCAACAGCAATATCGCAAAATATTTAAAAATAGCATATCCTTAGAATTTCCGATAAACAGTTTCGCGCACTAGAGATAAAAATGTTTTTTTCCCCTGTACAATATTGCCACTGCTCGCTTTGAAATCGTTGAACTTGTTAATCAAAAAATTGCTAAACTTTTACGAAATGTGATATAGATAATAAAACAAATTGGAAATTCAAAATTCGGTCTTCTTGGTACCCATGTTCGGGTGGAGAATTACGTTATTCAGAATTTGATGGTTCTAGGTACCGACGTTTTTTCACAATGCGAGAAACGTACAACATTTATGCACATTCTCCTTTACTTAATTTCTGTTAAAATAATAGAGGGCGATAATATTTAGTGGGAAAAATTTAAAAAGTGATTCAGCCTTTTAAAGCGATTCAACGCAAAATTCCGTTTCGAGAATAATAACTCTTCTGAGCTAATGCTCTTTTGGGCTATGAAATCTAAATCATACTTTGAAAGGAATCTTTATCACATTGCATTGTCTCCTGCAGACCGTGTCTATATAAAATTTGAATATGATAGCTTATTAGGAAGTACTAGTTTAAAAGTCGACGACAATCTTCCGAACATAGCGAGAAACACAATTAGTGAACTAATAAAAGGTTATAATAATAAAGTTAGTTACCTTGAAAACTTCAAAGCGGACTATTTTCTTAAAATTAATAAATATATTGATAGATAGATATACTATTAAGTTAGTTTTCTATCATGTGTGACTATGCATTTGTATAAATTGCATACAGAAGCATTTTATGAGATTCAAGATTTGAAGAACTTAATACGAGAAATTTCCTAGAAGTTCAAATGTAAACCAACATGGGGTTGTATAAATGGCAAATCTCAGAACTTAACATTGATTCTGCAATAAATTTTTACATAAAACGTTTTTAAATGCTTCTGATAAATTGAATTTTAGTATAAAAACAATAAAAACATCAGTGTTTTTTTTTTTTTTTTTTTTTCGTCTGTTTAATAGTATCTGGCCTGAAATTACATAGTTCTACGCCAAAGTACTTCTTGCGAAACTGATAAGCGTTTTGTATCATTTAGATTTTTCTTACTCTTAAAATATATTTAAAAATATTAAATATTATTATCCATGTGTGAGAAATAAACTTTTAAAGGAAAAAAGGGAATTTTCAAGCAAAACCACTATTATTAATACAATATTTTATTTTTATTGCTATTATTATTCTCGGCCGATTACAATTTTATTCATACGAAGGGGGAAAAATTTAAGTTTCAACGGCTACCAAAAAAAAACATGACTGTTATCATGGACTGATGATTGAACTCATACTTTTAGATAACTCCGAAAATTGAAGTCTTTTCATTGACTCAGCGAAAGGAAATTTTTCTATCAGTGAATGAAATTCCTTGAGGCTAAAGAATTCATGAATTACTTCAAAGCATGCATTAAGAAGAACAACAGTTGAATTCCTGCGGTAATATGAAAGTTGTTGTAATACTGATAGAACTCTAACAGCCTTTAATTTTTTTATTATGCGAACGAAATACTTGAGCAAGAAACAACCACTACATTATTAAAAAAGTGTGTAAAATAGCTCTAGTTTTAACATCATAAAAGTCATTTGAATTCTTCCTTTTTTTGAAAAACATATCAAACACAGCTTGGGGCGATTTTATGCTGCTTGCGTCTGCCTTATCTGATATGATGAAACCAAAAATGGGAAAGAGCTATACTTAACTTCTGTTCAAAGAGTTCTAAAGTTTAGGAGAGAAGACAGTTTTGAAAACTCGAAGTTAAATCCTTCCTTTTTCAGAAGCTGAACTTCCACTAGATATTGGAAGCCCATTGCTTTTCCCACAAAAAAAGATTCTCAAACTTTTAATTTAAATATGACCGTCTGATTCCTTTAGACGTCTTTCGACTGTAAAATTAGATTTACGACAGAAATAAATCTCAAAGAGGGTTGTACTTTGCATACTGAAAGAGAAAGAACAGCATTGGCCTAGCATTCCTCTTTCAGCTTCTTAGTAATTAACGATAAATACTGTAGTTTATGCAAAGCATTTTTGTTTGTTTTAAATTTTTCATGTTTCTTTATATCGTTATGTATTTGATTGCATTTATTTGTTTAATTCTTTTGCTTGACATTTTTATTATCATGGCTCCCTTATTATCTGTTTTATTTAATCTCTAATATATTAAGATACAATAACACGCCAAACAAATATTAATTTAGAAGTCAAATAACAAAAATCAGCGTTATTTTTTCAAATTTTCACAGGGCTAGTTTCGATGGTTTTACCGAACCATCATCCTCAGCTGCAAAAGCACAAATGAACGAGATAAGATCTTATCTCGTTCATCGAAATATAACTCTGATTTTTGTTGTTTGACTTCTAAATTAATCTCTAATATATGTTTATCTATGCCGTTTGAATGTGCTCGCTTCATGTACTTTGTACTGTTTTTAGTGCTGAGTTAAGGACGCTGGAATTGTAAAGTCACCATCTAGATAGAAGACTTCTTATGGAGGTTTGTAGAAAATTTTGTTTCCAGTTTTAATCAAATCGTCAAAATTAGGGAAGTTTCCAGAAAAATATGTTTTGGAAGCTCTGTGAATGATTTTTACAAGTTCCAATAGAGCCTCTTTCCTTTGATAGGGATGCAAATATAAGGCTCAGTTGGAATCTAGGACAGTTCAGTCCAGAATATTTTCAGACTATTGAGCTACTAAGCTTGCACTAGGCTTGCAGTACGCATTGCAGTAAGCGCAAGGAAAGGTAATGTACACAGTGGGGGAAAAAAAGAGAAAGAAAATACGACAGTTTTATATCTCCCGTTCTACTGGGCCGATTGACGAAATTCAAATTGCGTTTTTTATGTCTCGAAAACGCTGCTTAGGATATGTATTAGATTCATATACAGCATTATTCTAACATAGGTGTTTTGACATAAAATCGGACTTTTTCTGAAATAACATATGAATTTTTTGCCATTTTTCGATTCTACGACGCAAATTATGCCCAAGTATTAAATTTTGTAATTTTTGGTGGGAAATTTATGGAAAAATTTAAAAATTTATCTCGGCTGATTTTTTTCAGTTTGTGCCAAGAATAATTTACTTGGAGAACTTCTTAATTTCTAGCAACCTATTTCCTTTCACTTTTTTTCATTGTGCACGAGCGGAAAAAGAGTCATGTTTCATATTTTCAAATAATTTTAACAGAGTGCGCAAAACACATTTTCGTTATTATCGCTTATAATGAATACGCCAAATTTCAAAACGCACCAAAAATGTAAATTCACGTATGTCTTAGGAAGTTTTGAATAAAAAACTCCACATGTTTTCCAAGTATACTTGAATTCAAAATTTGTTTCGAAAAATGTATAAAAATTATTTTAAAATACAAATTAAAAAGTAAATCATAAAAAATTAGCGAATTTTATTTGGTATGAACCTAAATTTCGAAATATGAAAAGAAGAATCAAATAAATTTAGTAAAAGAAGATATATTAATTAATATATATGTCAAGTTCAATTAACATTGAGAAGCTAAAATTTTGAGAGCTATTTTAAAAACTACTCGTGCGATTTTTATAAAATTTGGCAGTTTGGCAGAATTTAAGTCGTAGAATCGAAATAAGGAAAAAATTTGTTTCTGCATTAATGTCTTCATTTGTATTTTACCAGAGAACAATTGAGAGAAATTTTAGACTCCGTCTGTTCTACAATCCGGGTGAATAAATTTCATAAATTCAAATTCAGAGTTTCTCCCTTTTCTGTTTTTCGCAGTCAATCACAAGTAATATATAAGAAAATATATAAATTGTTCTCTCATGGCTTGCCTGCTAATCATATAGTTTTGCATTTTTTAAAATCTTTCTTATGTGACAGAAGCATCTTTGCCCATTGCGCATAATGGAAAACTTGCCTTCGAACTTGATCTTTGAACAGAAAGCTACGCGAGGATATCCTTCATTTAGACAATGCTGAAAGTGCAGAATCTGTGAGTGATTAAAATATTAATATTAGTGATGCTTAATGCCATTGAAAGCACGTCTAGTGTCTCTCCAACGTAAAAATGCTTTTATGATAAGAGTTATTTGCAATTTTGAGTTTGCCTTTTGTGGCAATATGAGTGAAACAAAATCTCAGTATGCTGTATGGTAAGAAGCGTTTTGAAACGAATGTACGAAACCCGCGAAATTGAAACAACACTTAAAGACAAACACGCAAGTGTTAAAAGTAAATCTGTCAAGTTTTATCAATGACGTGTTAAGAACTGAATCAAGAACTCAGAGTTGTTCAAATATAGAGTTTGTAACAAAAATGCTTTAGAAGCTACCTAAATTACAAAATTTCACATCGCGAAGAGGGGAACATTTCACTATGTAGATGAGACTTTAATTATACCAGTTATATAAGAAATAATTAAAGCAATATTTACTAAAAAATTACTTAAGCAAACTGACATAATTCTACTCTCCAACCATATAATGCAATTTTGTTCGTTGTATCATTATTTGTTCCTTTCATTTTATCAGTAAAATAAAAGAAAATCTATTTATTACATCAGGTACACGAGACAATAGACGTTTCGAATGATGCACAGCTAAGGTATTTTTGCCTGGAAAGATTTTAATAAGGACATTCAGGAAGATGCAGCGGTAGATAAGGCTATCGGGAAATCGAACAATTTTTTCGAGACGTCGGTGAACATAGCGAAGTATCTGATATATGCAATTACCTGATATACGCAATTACCTGATAAAGATGGTTTAAAAACGGATGAAACGTTAATCGTAATTGCAGGAGTCATGCAGGGAAAAACAATGGTAACCACCCCCAATGCTCATAAGAAATGAAAGGGCTGTGAGAAGAAACTTGGTTTGGGAGTTAGTTGTCTAAAACACAGACATTTTTTTACACTTCCCAACATTAGAATCTTTTGATAGAAAATGATATATGCAATTGAAAATATAAGAATTGTAAGCAATATTATACATAACATAAGCAATATATATAACTTCAGCAGTATATAACGTTAGCAATATCATACGTTCCATCTCAAAATCCTGAGGTCGCAATTTGAAACTTATTTACCGAGCTGGTAAATATAAAGAATTTTCAAGGCTCATGATCTTTTCCATTGCAATACTGAAAAAATAAACTGTCATTGAATGAAAAAGAACAGTTAATTGAAATTTCGAATAACACCAGACTTAACGTGAAATTCCAAGTAGAAAACAGAGTTAATTTCTGACCTTCATTACCACTGGAAACGAAATATAAAGTACAATGGTGCTTTAAAAATTAAAATTCAGTTTGCGTCTACATATCTGTGTGAGAAAGACTTTTCATCTCAAATTCATGTAAAATTCATGTAAAGTGCAATTCATGTAAAGCAAATTCATGTAAAGTGTCGAAATCGACTATGTGCCAATTTCAGACTTAAGCTTATCAGTATATATCCAAACATAAAACAACTGTGCAAGAATAGGTGGATTCCCCCCATTCGATAAACGGGAGTCTCAACATTACTTTAATTTTAATTAGTAAGATAAGAACTGTTCAATCTCTAATATTGATTTGCCTTAAATGCTTAAAGGAAGATCATCTTTTTCTATTCGATTAATACCAATATAAAAATAAACGAATTTTTGTTAATCCTATTCTGAAAACGTAAATATACAGATAATGTAACATCTGCTTCGAAGGTAAAAAGAGTGAGATGGTTTGCAGAATATTTTAATTTATAAAAATTGTGCCCGCTTAAAAAAGTTTGAGGAAAGCTGAGGAAGAGAAAAGAAAATGTATTTAAAATAATGTACTTATTTTATACATATTTTATACATATTTTTTTATGGCGGATCTTTTTATTTGTCTGTATCTTAATTTTATAAGATGCAAAATACTGTAAAATTTATGCATCTGATCTAAAACATTAAAAAAAAAAAAAAAAATTAAAAAAAAAAAAAAAAACCACTTTTGTGATAAATCTGCGTATATTTGATAATAATAAACGATAAAAAAGATAATGTTCTATCCACATTTTTCAAATACATGATGTTCTCAAATTTTGTTAAATTTTTTCGATATTTTTAGACTAAGCTCCAATTTTTGGAACTGCCATAAATCTTCAAACACTTTCCAAAACCGAGTATACGTAAAGCTGTATATTCAAATCATCATTGTTTGAAATTCAATTGTTTTTAACTTTTTACGCAGCTTGAATAACTTTTATGATTTTTGTCTGTCATGTTAGGATGGCATTCTTTCATCAAGCCAATATAATACGTACGAGGAAACAAAAATTCGATTCACTGTGATTTAATGGCCAATGTTTGGAAACCAATTTATTTTAAGTGAGGGCTCTGTTTTAACGCAGCTGAAAGTCCATTCACGAGTTCTAGATTGAGGGACAGGAAGCCAACTATTTTGGAATGAAAGAATACTTTTTAAACATTCCGCGTTATCTGACCTAACAACGCCCTCAGTGTCACCAAAATAACGATTGCCACAATCACTGCATACGTGACGAACCGTGACGTCACGTTAACAGGTGCAGCGCCATTGGTCGGGAGCGGACCGCTGTGTTTGAAACATTCGTTACCATAGTAACCATCGACTTTCCAACTGACAACTGCTACAGTTCCGACAACGGGAGTGGCATTACATTTTCTTGATCGTGGGGGTCCGCCCTCGACCTTGAAATAATTAACCTGCTTTTTGCTTTCTTATTACAGTTTTGGCCATATGAGGTTATTGGATGTATAACCGTGACGAAAAGTGCAATATGGACGCGGTCAGACCTATAATCATAGTACAGTCCATTTTTAGGTAAAATTTAACATTTGAAAAAAAAATGCTAATGATATATATATATAAAGAGCACATATCTCCACGGTTAACTTAAATAGTATAGGCTGTGAAATACTGTACTGCATTCACCTTCAAAAAGAAAATGTTTCACTGAGCTCATTTGCAAGATCTCAAAACTCCTGATAAACTCCATATTCTTATTTAATCACAGAAATAAATTAATTTTTCTCCCTATTAAAAAAATTGAGGATAACAACAGGGTCAATTCATAAAAAGAGTTCAACTTAGTTACAAGTTAGTCATGTTCGCAAAGGATAATTTCGACGTAGACTTTGAAGCTCATTTTTATAAAAAGTTATTCTCATTTATATTATATGCAAGAAAATCATAGAAGCGCTCATGTCGAAATAATAAGAATTTAAGGAATTATCGCGTTCTTCGTGTATTCTCTTTTGATATAAGTGTTTAGGGAGACTAAATTTCTCAGATATGTGCTAGGATTTCGCAGATCTGTGCTTTAGAGAGACTATATTTCTCAGATATTTTCAAGGAGACTAATTTTTGAGATACGTGTTCTATCTTCTGTCGAAGGCAGAACTGATTTATCTCCTGTCAAGGCCCGAAAGTCACAATGGTCTCAGAAATGCCGCCCGAATTAAACTGTGATAGACGATAAATCGTTAGTGCGTGAATTTGGTCATCTGGGTGTTGTGACTCTCTCCAATCTCCTCTAAGTGGGAAAGAATGTAAGGAATTATCACATTCCCTTGTGAGTGAATCCGTTGTGTAAACGGTTAACTCATTCAGCTAGCAGTTTAAAAATCTGTGAGTCGAATCAGAGCAGAATTGGTGTTTCACCTTTACCCGCTCTAGAAACACTAGTTCTTTCTACGCATATATTAAGATAATATGTACAGTTGTAAGATATTTCTACTGCTTTCTTAGCATGCCTGCATGATCCAGTGGTCAGCACGCTCGCACGTGTTCGAGTCCCGGCGAGAGCATTACTCATTTTTTTTCGTCACTCAGCATGAAAAATCCCAATGTCTCTACAATGGCGTCCGACCTAAAAGGTTGGTGGATGATGATGATTATCCATCACCAGGATTTTGCGATTGGGTTCCCTAATTCCCAGTCGCCCTTTAAAAGGTGGAGTATATAAGGTATTTCTCCCTCCTTCTTAGCCTATTCGAGAGGTCCGTGGTTCGAGTCCCTGCGAGGGCATTGTTCATTTTTCATCTCTCCTGCTTTCAAAAAATACCTAGTGTCTCTACACAATAGTGCTCCCATATTATCAGATACTATCTTCCAAAACTTAAGATAAAAGTGAATGCTATGTATATCGTTTAAAAAAAATATTTGTGCAATGCATACGTAAATTGTGTAAAATATACAGTCAAGCTGTACTACTGTAGAGCCCATTTAACATTTCGGATTAGAAAATATAGGAAATCATTGCTGATGTCACAGGAATTCCAATCACGGCTCTTCCCATGCAGGTTAAAAGTGCTAAATATTTACAGCACAAAAGCACGCACATGAATATCAGCTAAAGTACCAAGTCTTTTGGTTCTTCAGTAAACACTTGAGATGTTAGTTCTCCTTACCAGTGTCTGATTTTTAAAACATTCACATGACCATTTACTTACAGACAATTTCATAACCAGTACTGACACGCAACTATGCTGTCACTGCTAGTTCACTACATATATTCTTAAATAAAAAGTATTTATCCATGATAGCACAAAAACGTGAACATCAGATATCACCTTATGCATCAGTTGGAGCTGCACTTAGAGCTCTTATCATAGATCATCAGTGAATATTGCTACCGTTTAAAATGATCGTGCACTTAAAATAAAAGCTCACAATGCCTATCCTAGTTCCTCTCAAATCTAAAGGGCAGAAATAAGGAACAGCAATTATTACCGCCTTTGTTGTCTACTTCTTAGAATGCTTATTTTAAGGAACAGCCTAGAACCGTTTTTCCAGTGTTTCATTTTCGTAACAAAAGTTATTTTTGCACTGTTAAAAATAGTTTAGAGGAAACTAATTAAAAATCTGTTGCGGAATCTCAAAAACTGTCGATAAGCTGGTGATTAAAATTATTAAAGAAATCATTTAATTTAACTGATTAATGTGGAGATTTTTAACTAAGAATTTTGACAACACTAGATATGTGCTATTCTTTAACTCTTAATTACATGATAGTGGATTCTGAATGTCGTATAAATGCGATATTTCGTCGTGTTTAGCAAATTTACAGGACAGATTAGGAAATTCATACGAATATTATTAGATCATCATAACACGTTTTTGAAGCAAGGTCTGTTGGTGAGAAGTTTTTTTAACTTTATTACTCTTTAATTTTTTATGCATAAGCCTTCATTTTTTTTATATACACTGCTGGCCACCCAAATTGCAACACCAAGAACGAGAAGAGATATCACAACAAAATTTATTTAGTGGATAACATGTTGACCAATATCAAATGATTAAATTTATAGACTTCTGTGAAGTGTGGTTCCTTCTAGAATCAGTAGCCAGAGTAGCCGCCATTGTTGGAGATCACCGCTGCCACACGCCTCGGCATTGATTCAAAGAGACATTGATGTGTTCTTGGGGTACAGCAGACCAAGCAGCTTCCACACGTTGCCAAAGTTGATGTGGTTTAGCAGCTTAGAATGTAATCTGGGTCAATCGTTCAGCAACCATGGACCACATGTTTTCTATCGGCGAAAGAACCGGAAAGTGAGTCGGCCAGGGAAGCAATTCAATCTAGCGACTGACGAAGAACCCTTGGACAATGCGTGCCACGTGTGGCCACGCATTATCCTATTGAAATATGGCTAAGGGCAAGCCCTGGAGGTAAGGAAAGACAACTGGCTCCAACACCCCGAAGATGTAGCGTTGGCTGTTTAAAGTACCGGCAATTGCTTACTAGAGGAGTGCGAGAGGAATATCTAATACCGCCCCATACCATAATACCCGGTGCAGGACCAGTGTAGCGGTGCATAACACAGCTGTTCAACATCCTCTCTCCATGGTGTCTCCAGACTCGAATCCGACCATCGTGGTGTTGCAGACAGAAGCGTGACTCGTCAGTAAAGGCAATTTCATTCTATTCTGCCTTCCATATTCTTCTTTCATCACACCATTGGCGGCGGAGACGTCTGTGGTTCTGCGTCAGGGCTAAACGAAGCAATGGAAGCCTTGCGAACAGACCACTCTGCTGTAAACGGCGTCGAATGGTACGCGCAGACATTGGATGGTGCGTTACAGACTGAATGTGCTGTGCTATGGTTCGTGATGTGACTGAGTGATCTGTCACTGCCATGCGCACAATGTTCCTGTCATCATATGAAGTGGTGAACTGAGGTGGATGCGATCGAACACGTCGGTCCGTCGGACTCTCCTGCATCCAACGGCCAAATATCCGCATTACAGTTGTTTGGCTTCGTACAACACGACTACCGATTTCCCTGAAAGATAATCCCCACTCTCGGTAGGCCACTATCCTTCCTCTGTCGAACTCGGATCTTGATCAAAGGATGATCGCTGTTTACTACGAGGCATAATTGATCGTTTTTTTTAAACACCCACAAGAAAAACACAATTGCCGAACTTGAAATCGTCGAAAACCTCCAAGCCTTAAATAGCGCTTTGAAGTGGCACTACAGGAGCGCGTGATGTGCGTCAGCGCTGAAATTCTAATCATTTGCATATCTCATCTCCGCTAATGCCTGCTGTAAATTTCATGTTATTTGCATGCTTTCTTCAGGGTGTTACAATTAAGGTGGCTAGCAGTGTAGTTTAAGAGAATGGGAGTTTATTCTGGTTCTGATAGGTACTTAAACTATTTTTGTATGTTTTACCCACTTAAATAATGTTCATGAAAATTAATATAGACTAAAAATGGTGTACGAAATCAGTATGATTTCAGTCTCATGTAGTTATCAAAATCTTTATGTTATTTCACTAAGAATAGCAGCTAAAGAAAACTTTAAAAGTATAGTAATAAATAAGGAAAGAAATTATCATCAGCTTCAGAGAAAAGATAAATTAAATCTAAAGGAATAAGAGTTAAGCAAGGTTAAATGTTGAAAATCATTAAATATTTCTTTATTAAATTAATTCACGTAGGCGTATTGTTACACTATATATATTATAATTTAGTGTTTATAACAATTTGCCTCTCATCATGAAACGATGATTAAAATATATTTTTCAAAACGAAACAAAATATAACATAGTATGTGAGTAAAATCTTACAGATTTGATCTATATTATGGATTCATTTGGTTTGGAGAAACATAGATTTGAAGAAAGCGGCATTTAATTAACTAAATTTAAAACTGTATATATGATGCTGAATTTGCATTTCCATATATGAATTTAAGAAAGGACGTAAAGCAACACGGAAATGTCACGTCCTAAATATTTCTCCAGTCTTTTGTTAAAGCTATGTTAAAAAATACTTTTTCTATTCCAGCATACATCACAAAAGAAATTCAGTACTTTACTTCAACTGTCGATTCTCCGAGGACTACTTATTCCGAAGTTTTGGTCGAATTTCAAATAGGAAATTCTACTGGGAGCATTTAAATTCTCAGAAGTGACAGCTGCAAATAACATAGACGCAGTTTATGCGTGTTTACAGATGTAAAAGTTGTGGATTATCATTGCATGAAAAATAAAAAAAAATAACTTAAAAAAATTCTTGCCTTTTCTTTGCCAATGGATGATATATCTCTGACAGAAAAAGCTAAATAAAAAAAAATAAATAAGTAATCGCCGCAAAAATAAAACTAGAATAAAGCCTAGCTTTCTAACCAAGAGTACTTTTATTTCTTATTTTTAGCCCAAAGGACGTTAGCGCAGAAGGGCTATTAATTTCGCTTTTGCATTTTGCGTTGAAAACTTGAAAAGTCTGAATCACTTTTCAAATTGTTGCCACCAAATATCGTCGCCTTGAAATATGTTTAAAGAAATTAGGTAATGAAGATTTATCATAAATTTATGTATGTTTCTCGTATTGTAATAAAACAACTGTAGCTAGAGCCGTCAAATATTGAATAATGTAACCTTCCTGCGAATATGGGCATCTGGAAACCCAAATTTGAAATTTGGAATTTGTTTTATTATCGATTTCATATTTTGTAAAACTTTAACGAATTTTTGATTAACAAACTCAAGGTTTTCAAAGCAAGCAATGGCAACGTTGTACAAGAAAAATTTTATCTCCAGCGCGTGAGAATGTGTATCAGAAATTCTCAAGATATGTTGATTTTAAAATTATGTTGCGATATTGCTTGAACTGAATTTTATGGTTTAAGTGCGAAGAACATGATATTTAATAAATAAAGGTGACACACAAAATATTAAAATAAGTCCCTTTGGACATAATTTAAAATCTGAAACATTGCAGATTTCGATTTTTAATTTTAGTATCTATTTCATATTTTGTAAAGTATTTATGAGTTTTTGATTAAGAAACTGAACGATTTCAAAGCGAACAATGGCAACATCGCATGGAAAAAAAAAGAAGAAAAGAAAAAAAAAAAAAACATTTTTATCTTCAGCGTGCGAGATTATGTATTGGAAGTTCTAAAGATATGCTCTTTCAAATATTGTTATGGATTTTGTATTTCTTTAGCTATTTATTCAGAATTGCAATTAAAATTGTTTTATTTTCCCGTACAACGCAGACGAATTTGAAGAGAAAGCTACGTCGGAAAAGTAAAAATACAAGAGCTCGTGCATTTAATATTTAATAAATAAATATGTCGTAATTGCTGTTGCCATCCAGAAAAATCGAGAAAATATATTTTACCAGGATGTTCTCATGAATAATTAAAAGCTTTCAAAAGCTGAATTAAAACACTTCAGGTCAGGTGCTGTTGTTTTAAGCGAACTTTATGTTTACTTAGCTCTGTTATTGACTGTAGCGAATTCGCTTTGAGAATGGATTAATTTTCTCTGTTTTGAATTGAGTTCTGGTTAACGTTTGAGATATTGCGATATTATGCGAATATCTCTGAGGTAATATTTATTTCTTGCAAAAAGAATAAATTATATTAACTTTTTAACGACTTGTGCATTCAATCCATTATGAACCTGTACGCACGCAAAAAATATTTTGTGATAATGCTGCTGAATTGAATTTTATGGTTTAAGTGCGAAGAACATGATATTTAATAAATAAAGGTAACACACAAAACGTTAAAAAAAGTTCCTTTGGGCATAATATAAATTACTGAAAGCTTTCAGATTAAAAAAAAAATATTATTTTCTTTACTTTTGGGGGAATCAAACGCAATTAATTTTTTATCTGCGTAATAACTATAGAAAACGTTAAAGAACTTAAAAACATCTTTTACATGCAAACATATATTTCTGCCTAATAAGAATCCGATTTCATTGTTTTTACTATTATAATGCGTTCTCAGTGCATGTATACAAACTATCTAATATGGTTGACCATAAAACTTTTCGCGTGGGCTAGGAGACTATTACTTGCGTACTATAGCCATTTAGTCAACTATTTCGCCAGAAAAGATGATAAAAAAGAAATTGGCACCCTCTAACCATTTGCCGCTCAACATTACATAGGAAATTTTAGATCTCCATTACAAGCTAAATGGCTTTGAACTTTATTTAATGCCAAGTATGTGTGGGACGTATATGTCCTAATTCCCAGGAAAAGGTAAAGCAAGAAATATTGCAGTTTAAAATCTGAATTAGACTCTAATTTGTTAAATGAATTAAGAATTTCTCAGCTGAGTACTCATTTTAATATAGAAGCATACCAGTGTGAATCTTAAAATTCAGTTATACCTGGAGTTGGTTTAATCATCTCCATGAATTCAATTTCCAAGCTATTGCCTATTTACGATTTTAACTCTTGGGTAATTTGTAATATCTTTGCAAGTGTGATTTAAAATGTATTGCTAAATTGTTTGTTAAAATATCGCATTAAAAACATGAACGTTTGGTCAATAAAGAAGAAATAGAAAAATATTTCACTTCCAATCATTGTTTGTTGCTCAAGCTGTTTAAGAATTAACTTATTTTTAATTTAGATGCATTTAAATTATCCATAAAACTTCTTCAACTGAATAATTCATCTACGCTCTTCAAAATGTTCAGTTAATTATATTAATTCTTTTGGATTAATTAGACCTGTTTGGTTTTTGTTGTCTGTAATTAAACCTGTTTGGTAAAAAGAAATTTGAAAATATTACATCAAAATTTATGAATTCGTTTCTTTATATTTTATTGTATAAATAGCGCTGCAGTTTTTTATTCATTTTAACTGGTAATGTAAATGTTGTTTTTGCTATTTATGCCCTATTATTCACGACAACGCATTCAGAATAGTTTTGTACCTCGAAAATCAAACTCATGTGAAACGCTTTCGAAACTCATTGCATAAGAAATAACATTTTCCAATGAACCTCAATTTAAAAATATATTTTTTGCTTAACTTTTAAAACCCATTTTAGAACATTACTTAATTTACAAACATACTCATTTTTTTAAAATTATGTTATCTTCCTAGTACTACTGTATAATGCGTTAACTCGAACCACTTTTGTTTAGAATTTTTTTGCAAAAGTTTTCTAGAGATAAATAAGCTAACCTTATAAGGTTCCTCCTTCAATCTCTTAATTTTCTTGCTCAGCATATGCTGTGAAACCCTATGTGGAGGACAGTGAGCAAATCTAGGCTATGTCCTTTAGTGTTGAAGAACTACAAAGTCAGAAAGAGGGTTTAAAGTGACCCTTTAACTCAAATAATTACAACTCTCCAACTTGAGAGTAAGCCGCTACTTGGGCTGAACTAAAATAATATGAAATAAAGTGTGTGAACAATTCAAATACCTAAACTTAACTTTAAGTAGGACGGCGAGGGAAGCCTAACTCTCCGTGAAATGCAATAATGCGAATTTCACTAGCAAGCACTAGCAATTGCAATTTGCCTATGAAGGCGAACTTTCAGTAGACAGAGGAAATCCTTGCGCGTACAGCCTTACGGTGATAAATACAAGACTTCCCTTCGTAAACTCCTGCCCTCGTTAACTCTCGTCTTTTCCCTTAGCTAACTCCTGCCTTTTAAACTGCTATCAGATATATGCGATTTGCATAAATATCTCGCTCGCGCTAAATTCGGGCAGCAACTGAAACTTTGAGATATCGATAGGAAAGTTCGAACTAAAAATAATTTGGTTAATTAAAATAATGAATGCTACATAGTTGCTCCCAGAATTTAGTAGTCTGAAACTAACTAGCCTAAAATCGGCTTTTAGTGAAGATGCTAAATTCTAAATCTAAATTTTCCTTCCTATTCACCGTCCTTTACAATTGTAAGTTTTAAATTTAGTTTAAATCTCTGTTTGTGTCTTAGATATTTTAACATAGAATAATCTTTACATCCTTTTTCTTCTTCACATCAAAAAGATCCATCAGGAATTTGGCTTGACTGCCAAATATCTCGCTCGCGCTAAATTCGGGCAGCAACTGAAACTTTGAGATATCGATAGGAAAGTTCAAACTCAAAATAATTTGGTTAATTAAAATAATGAATGCTACAACCTAAATTAAACATTTAATAAATCAATCAAAGCTAATTGTCTGATTATTTAATAAATTGTAATGTTTATAACTACTTCGTCTATGCTGAATGTGGAGGGACTTAATGAACTGTGTAGCGAGTTATCGCTGAATTCAAGTGTAACGGCAGTCCAGAAAAGGGGTAATATACCCATTTATTCATTCAAAGAAATTATACGGTCGGCCCCCTTCTCGGGCGTACAGGGAAGCCTCCACCCGGGCTTCAAATCAAGATAAGAAAAATAAGAAACTAATCTAATACTAAACAAAACCGACTTAGCTAGAAATAAATTGGTACCTAACGTAGTTGGTCTTAAATTAACCGGCGATTATCAACAGGCACGTGCAATACGGGCGAGCGTAGCAGGTTTAGTAAAGAAGTACTCCGACGACAAACATGCGCCGCTGAAGACTCCTAAGCTCTCCTACTGAGGTAAGCTGAACCTGCCTTAAATGCTTCTTTTACCCCATTTATATTCAACGCGATTCTAAAAACTCATTCTAATAAGCAGCTGTAAGTGGGAAACAAGACTTGAAAGGAAAGGGTTTCAAAATTAAAAATAACTGTTATAAAATTAAAATACACCTTATAAAATGTTAAAAATATTACTGTCTACTTATTATTTTATACGACATTTTGCTGCGGCAAAGCGGGAGAGAGGGGGATACAAATGATAAGTAAGGAATCGAGCAGTGCACATGGTGTTGATGCGACTAATTACAACTATTTACATCGCTTTCATAAACATTTACATCAGTGATGATTACAGTAGAATTATTCACAATTATTTTTCCTTTTACTTAATAACAAATTTAATCTTTCTGAACCTTTTATATCTTTCATTAGTATTCATCATAATACTCTGTTGTTTCTTGCCATTAGTGTTAATTTTTTCGAGTACCCCTGATTTAGCCGTCGCATATTTCCAGGTCTACACATAGCACAGGTTAGAAACCACTAGATGGGAGGAGTTACCAGATATTCCGCAGTCACAGCTTCTGAACAAACAGCAGGCCATTTAGTAGCTGCGCCGAGTAATATATTTTTAACACGATAGACTTCTCCCCACATTTCAGCAACGGTTATTATTATTACTTAAACAAGACATTTAAACATGAGTCAGTTTGACGTGGTCATTCCGTTCACTAGCATGAAAAAACGCCAGATTTAGCATGCCTTCACTACTTTATCTGAGTACTGATGTACATCAAAGGATTGATGTAGGACATCAATGGATTGGTGTAGGACGTCTGCAGGACAGCCCTGTTGAAAGAGATGGGAACATTTTAGCAAGGATTTCCGTAACTTTTTCGGAAGTATAAGGTACATTAGAATTTTTAGAAAATGTGTGTATTTTCATGCGCCGAAGATGTCAAGCGTGAGTTATAGCTCATGGTCGCAGTTCTGAACATGTCACGTGAGTAATTAAATTATTTTATTTCCTAGATGCTGATCTTTTATTTCTCTTCTTTTCTATACATGCCCATGAAGAATACAAGAATACTCATAGACCAAATTTTTGTACTTTATAAAGCGCAAGTAAGGAGAGTAGAGAAATTCATTTTTAATACAGGCAGCTGTTAATCTTGGAACAAATATGTACATTATACGACATCAAGATATCATATAAAAAATAATGTTTGTAACTATACTTTTACGAAAATTAACTAATTTTATATTTATTTATCCTATACAAATTAGTTTTTTAGAAAAGCAAAACTGCGGCTTAAAAGTTTAGCATTTATTAAGGCGTTTATAAATGAAAATACTGCGCCAATTAATATCGTAAATTAATTAAGTAGAGTCTTAATGGCAACGTACTCATAATTCCTTCTGTGAAGTTTTTAGTCGGAACCCATTTCCTACTACCATATATTACTTTTTTTCTAGTCTATTTTTCTGCGTTTTCATTTATTTATTTCTTAAATAGGAAAAAAGAAAACCTCATCAAATGCTTATATTTTTCTTGTAGGGTTTTCTTTAGTTAAAGTAACATATTATTCAATTTTTTTATCTTTCCTGAACTCTTCAACTTCCCCTCGCATTTCCTTTCCAGGATGTAAATTTAAAATATGTGAAGTTAGCATTTCAGTTAGCATTTTTGAGTTCAATCAGAACGTGTTTTCGTTAGCCAGAGCACGTTTCGCTTCTGACCTTGCTGTTACGCTAATATGCACTTGGCCATTTCGGCTAATTTGTCACTCTGTTAGGTTTGTTGAGTCAACCTATGTTAGCCGTAACTTAACATGCTAATCCAACACTATTCTATTTAGACTTGAATTGATTTGTATAATAACATTTAAGTTCCACCGCAATTAGTCGGTGTTATCGCAAAGCACGAAGTACGTGCCCTTCTGTTCTTACTTAGGGGTTATTTTTCATCCTTCTTCTGTGCTGGTATTACTTCAGGCCTGTGAGAGAATTCGCCAGGTTCATTAGTAAGATCTAGCTTAGTTTATGTGACCTAAAACGCTAGATCTTATATGCTTAACTTTAATTAAATAGGTCAATCCTAAGCCCACTTTATATGCAACACCACTGAAGACATTTTTTATCCTGATTTCCTTTTTGCAATGCGTTGTTTTAATAATTAATTTCAAATCATATGCGTTTCTATATTTAGAAGCTTATGTGACATACAAGCGAAACATGCAATGGGTGGAATATTAATTCCCTAATTAATTCCAAACGAATTTATTCGTTCATATTATGCTTGTGTAACTGACATCTGTAGATGAGAATTCATTTTGTGTTGAAATATTAATATATGCATTCATTCTATGCATTTTGTACCGATTTTTTTCTTCTTTTCCTTGCTAGCCATTTAAACTTCTTGCAGCAGATAGACAAATATTTCCACTCAAAATTACCAAAACTGAATCTGAAATGTTTTAGTTAAACAAATCCTTATGCAAGAGAAATAAGATGATATCAACTTAATTTGAAAGTAAATAATGATTATCTGAAACTAAGGTTTTTTTCTAAATAAGAAATAAGATTAACGAGATTATTATAGAAGGCTACTGAATTACATTTACTAGAAGTTAATTTATGAAGATAGCTTAATGAAAACCCATAGTTGATGAAAAGGAAACAGAGTTAATGAAAGTGTGATAGACGTTAACAATAGTTATTACCAATTATTTTATGCTGTGATTTATTGTCATTATATTTATAATCTATTTTAAGAAACATGTTGAGATGTACATGTTTTAAATAGGTGGTTGAACGTATGTTTCATTTTACACAGAATAGTATCTTATCATCATATTTCGTCCACACTGCCGTTTCAGTAAAAATCCTACTTAAGGTATTTGAAAATATGCACGAATTCTGATTAACTGTAGCTTATAAACTCATTTTAGTTCATGCTGTGAATTCTTACTATGGATGCGTTGATCCAGATCGACAAGAAAGGAAAACATAAATCTCTCAAAGCTTGAGCGTGTTAGACAATTTGCATCCTTAGGTTTTATTCTGTTCAGTTCGAGACTGTTGCAAACTCATAATGCTTCAGTCTCTATTTTCGGACTTCTAGAAAAATGAAAATGACAAAGAACCAAATACCACATCTAGCCTTTAATACCAAATTTAGAATTAAAGTTCATCAGACTAAGTAAATTATGCTGTGATGAAACATAACTCATAAGTCAAACACAGTATCGCCCATATTTCCATGATGAAATTAAGTAAGTGCAGTTTATATTTTTCATGGGTGCTGAAAGATCAAATTTAGCTGCATAAAGTATATTGCACTAAATATGTACCTGGAAAGACAATTAGAAATAGCAGCTCCTTCTTTATCTGAGTTCCATGAGGAATTACTTTAAATTAGATACTTTAATGAAACATAGTATTAAAATACAGAAATATTTTGAAATTGAGCTGAAGATTGGCAGTAAGTCTTAATCCAATAAGTTTCCTACTTTCATGTAGAATTTAAAATCTATACGTATGATAGTTTTTGCGTTGTATTCGCACGTACACTGCGGGGAAAAAAGGGGACAGTTCTACACTCACGTTTGTGAAAATTGCAACACCAAGAAGGAATCGTCATAATTGAATGCAATTTAATACACAGTTGAGTGGTAGTGGTACAAATAAATGATTAAATGTTCAAAGCAAACAAACAAGAACAAGAGATCAGAATCAGTATTTTGTGTGGCCACCACGCGCCGCAATAAGTGCTGCTACACGACGTGGCATGGAGTCAAACAAAGTTTGAATGTCTGACTGAGGAAGAGCATTCCATATCGTTTGTACGCGTACCCAAAGTTCGTCTGCAGACGCAACAGGACGAGGATCACGAGCAAGACGCCGACCAATGACATCCCACACATGTTCAATTGGCGACATATCCGGGGAACACGCAGGCCAAGGAAGAAGCTCTACCTGCTGCGCTGCAAAGAAGGATTTAACAATCCGAGCAGTATGAGGGCGGGCATTGTCCTGTTGAAATACAGCGCCTGGCAAGCTTTGAAGGAAGGGAACAGCTTCGGGCTGTAGAACTTCACGGATATACCGGTTGCTGTTCAGATTGCCCACAATTCGTAGCAATTGAGATCGTCTATGATATGCTATGGCGCCCCAGACCATAACTCCGGGTGTTCGTCCACTGTGGCGTTCGATAATGCACTCCGGAAGGTGGCGTTCACCGGCATAGCGTCTGACACGAATGCGGCCATCATGGTACCACAAATTAAAGCGGGATTCGTCAGAAAACACGACATGCTGCCAATCAGCACGCCAGTCTCTATGCTGATTGGCCCATTGTAGCCGCAGGCGGCGATGGTCGTGCGTTAGGGGGATCCTGTATAAAGGAGTCCGTGCGCGCAGTCCACACTGCAGCAGACGTCTACGAATTGATGAAGCACACAATGAAACACCTGTAGCTATTGACCACAGTGCTGCCAATTGTCTAGAGGAAGCTGTACGGTCCGTCCGCGCCATGCGGACCAGGTGTCTATCATCGCGAGCTGACGTCACATTTCGGGGTCCACTCCCGGATTTCCGAGTTGTCCGACACTCGTCCGTCCACTGCTTCCAAACGCGCATCACTGTGCTGCTGTTACGCTGCACACGAGAGGCTACTGCACGATACGACAATCCAGCTTCACGAAGGCCGATGATTCTCCCTCGTTCAAACTCTGTAAGTTGTTCAAATCTCGCCTTCTTTCGTCGACGAGGCATAAGTACAGATTGAGTTAACGTTTACCACTAGCAGATAACCACCGATAACCATACACGCCTCGCTACAGCCGTCTATTTATTCGGATCCATCAGCCGTTCAGAGGGCGCTGCTCAGCATAATCATTTGCATATCATGCGCTACTTTGCATTTCCTGAAAATTTCAGCTCACTCGCGTAAGTCCTTCATGGTGTTGCAATTTTCACAAACGTTAGTGTATATCTCCCGTTCTATTGGAACGATTGACGAAATTTAAATTGCGTTTTTCATGTCTCAAAAGCGCGACTTGGCATATATATTACACTTATATATAGCATTGTTCTAATACAGGGATTTTGACACAAAATCGGACTTTTTCTGAAATAACATACCAATTTTTCCATAGTTCGAATCTGCTACTCAAATTATGACTAGATATTAAATTCTGTAATTTTTGGTTGAAATTTATGGAGAAATTTAAAAATTTGTCTTGGTATATTTTTTTTCATTTGCGCCAAAAATAATTCACTTGAAGAACTTCTTAATTTACAGCAACCTATTTTTATTTCCTTTTTTTCACTGTACACGAGAGGAAAAACTCATCTTTTATACTTTGAAATAATTTTAACAAAGTGCACAAGCCACATTTGACGTTATTATCGCTTATAACAAATATGGCTCAATTTCAAAACGCGCCAATATGTAATATATCTTAAATATCCCGTACATCTTAAAAAATTTTGTAGAAAAATCTCCAATTTATTGCAGGTGTGCCTAGAAATATATCTACTTTAAGATGATGTTATTAATTTTACAGGCTATAGCACAAAATTGTTTTCGAAAAATTTATAAAAATATTTAAAAACACAAATTTTCAAAATAAACAAAAAAAAAGTGTGCGAATTATATTTGGATTAAACCAAAATTTAGAATTCTTTATGATGAAATTAAGTAAAATTGGCCTGTCATTTCAGAAAATGTCCGATTTTGTGTCAAAATACTTATATTAGAACAATGCTGTAAATAAATTTAATACATATCCTAAGTCGCGCTTTCGAGACATGAAAATCGCAAGCTGAATTTCGTCAATTGGCCTAGTAAAACGGGAAAAAAGAACTGTCCCCTCCCCACTTGTTTGTGATCAGTGTACATACATACATAAATAAGTATGTACATTATCCGTAAAAATCTTATACCATTTGCATAGATAAAATGAATCGATAAGACCTGTGCTTGTTCTCAGTAACATAAACGTGGCAATGAGTAAAGATTATCACATCGATGAAAAGAAAGTAGGCAAGACTAAGGAAATTTTCTTAGTTGGCATAAACTGTTCTCTACTGCGATCAAAGCAATTCGTTTAACACATTTATGCTCTGATTCTAGCACATTCATCTGTATTTTTGAAGTTATATATTGATATGTCTTGCTGAGGCAACTGCAGTTTGGTATGAATATCCTCTATGAAGTTCGTAAAAATAAGGTAAAAATAAGGAGTTTGACGTAGAACTGGGAATCTGAGAGCAAGAATTGGGCTTCCAAATAAAGGGAGAAAAGATGTCCAAGATAAAAACAGATAACAAAAGCAATGTTAATATTTTGGTACAGGTCTGCGCCATCCTTGCAAAGCTCTAGTACATATTTGCTCTCAGTGAGCATATGCGCATGCGTTGCTACTGGTATCAAATGTGCAAGTTTTTAAAAGTTACAAGTATTGTGACCAGACAGCTAATAGATATCTTCTTTACATAAACTCATGGAATGTCGTTAATTAATATGTAATTAATTAACATATATACCTTTTATATACGTATTATGTAAGTACAAATGTAAAATCTGTATTTGCTGTGTTGCCTCATTTATGGAACGCCTAAATTTTGGTGATAAACTGCTTGAATTAAGTTCAGTCTTGTGGACCCCTATTTACATCACATGCACTCGCCAATTTTTGTTTTCGTTGCTTAATTTATTATATATAACCTTGCAGGTCAGAGTAGGTCCCTGAGGGTCTATAGACTACTCTGAAAATCTATGCTCTAACTAAATAAGTACTAAATACGGGTTTAGCAATATATTCGTTAACAATTAAGTAAGTATACACACGTACTACGTATTACAATGTGTCCAAACAATTAAAGAAATAAAATTAAAGTACGAGAATCAAGGAAAAAAGCGGAAAGGACAGTTTGGTATTATAATCAAGAAATGTCGCTTTCACATGATAAGAGTTATTAGTATAAGATATAGTAATAGTGAGTTATTAGTATAGTGATAAGAGAGCGAAGTTTTTGGATTTGGATACACTGATACAGTTCACATAATAGTAACTGTAGGCGTGAATACACTGACTTTTCGATAAACAAGTGCAGTATCTTTTAGCATAAGCACTTTACAAATTGTATGGGATGCTGTCTTCTAAACTTGCATTAATTTCCTTCACTTGAAATTAAAAAAGCGTAAATATTACGAAGTGGTAAAAAACATTTGTATGTGTTATCTTTCCCAACGGCCCGCAGTTTGCTTATTAGATGCTTATAGAATGTACATTTAAAAAGAAAAAAAAAAAAGAAAAGAAAAAAAAAGACAGTTCTATATCTCCCGTTCTACTGGGCCGATGGACAAAATTTAAATTTCGTTTTTCATGTCTCTAAAGTGCCACTTAGGATATGTATTAGATTTACATGTAGCATTGTTCCAATATATGTATTTTGACACAAAATCGGACTTTTTCTGAAATAACATGCCATTTTTTTCCATATTTCGATTCTACGACTCAAATTATGCCAAATTGCAAGTTTTGTAAAACTCGCACGAGTAGGTTTTAAAAAATCAGTTCTCAAAATTTTAGCTATTCAATGTTAATTCAATTTGGTATGTATTTATTAATATCTCTTTTTTATGACACTTATTTGATTCCTTCCTACACAGTTCGAAATTTAGGTTTATTCCAAATAAAATTCGCCCATTTTTTATGATTTTTTAAAAATTTGTATTTTTAAATAATTTTTATAAATTTTCCGAAAAAATCCTTCAATTATAACCTATAAAAGTTTTACAATCATCTTAAAGTAGATGTACTTCTAAGCATACCTGCAAAATATTAGAGCTTTTTATTCAAAATTTCCCAAGATATACGTGAATTTATATACTGGCGCATTTCGAAATTTGGTATATTTGTTGAAAGCGATAATATCGAAAATGTGGTTTACGCACTTTCTTAAAATTATTCGAAAGTAAGAACGGTGTGACTTTTTTCCCACTCATCCACAATGTAAAAAGGTTGGAGCGATGTGACTTTTTTCTGTCCTGCACAATGGAAGGGAAAGGAAAATAGGTTGCCATACATTAAGAAGTAAGCCAAGTGAATTATTTTGGCTCAAACTGAAAAAAATACGCTAAGTTAAATTTGTGAATTTCTCTGTAAATTCTGCACCAGATTTTACAAAATTCAATATTTAGACATAATTTGAGTCGTAGAATCGAAATATAGAACAATATTGGTATGTTATTTCAGAAAAAGTCCCATTTTGTGTCAACGTATCTATACTTTATATATAAATTTAATATATATTCCAAGTCGCGCTTTAGAGACATGGAAAATGCAATTTGAATTCCATCAATCGGTCCAGTAAAACGTGAGATAAAGAACTGTCCCATTCGTTTTCGCAGTGTACCTATATCACACTTGTAGAATGATTTCAAAATTATTAATGGACCTGACAAACAACGTATGAAAATCCACAACGCAGTCATTAACGTATTATAGCCAATCAGCGCTAACAATCATACTGACATGATGTCTGCTTCTACACTATGAGAATTTTCAGAGCATTGTTATTATATACAAAGAGAATAAGCGAATGCTGTCATAACCTTATCAAAATTAATTTATTCTCTATATAATGTTCGAATGCAACTTTAAGAAACTGTATATCTGAATATCATTTGGAGCTTAAATTTATGCTTAATAAACTTGATATCTAATTTAAAATACACTTCCATAGCTGAAATCAAGCAAAAATTATAGCAATATCATTAAAAGTTTTAAACGGGTTATGACTTTGAAGCAATTTGTCAGTAAGAATGCTTCAAAAATTCAGTTTCAGATTAAATAGGTTTACACAATAATCATTAGGTAATCCGGTAAAAACAGCTGTAAATATATCCGTATTTATAACACTGACGTTTGCTAAACTATAGATTCTTGAATTATGTCTATTCCAAAACAACGATGCAAGCTAAAAATATATATTAATCAAGATGTTTTGTCATTTTGAGTTTATGTTATAAATGGCTTGTATTTTTTCACTTACAATTTCTCGATTACTAAATGCTCTGTTTCATCCGAGGTTAATAACCTTAGGAGATATGAAAAAGGCTAAAGCCAGATGCTCTGAAATACTGGAAAATCGATTTTTCTTGACCACATAGCAAAACATAGAGGAATCCAGATATATACGTTTATTCTCTCGGTTGCGATTTAAAATCAATTTCTAGCACATATTGTTTTGTTCCTTTTTATGACATTGAACCGAGAAACCAATTTTATGACAGTGAGGGAAAAGTTCTGGGTCAAAGATAAAATTCCACCTCCCTCTATATATGAGCAGGAAAGCTTCCTTAGATAGCTCTCAATACATTTTTTTGCTCTTGAAATAGCACTTTTATCAATGAAGAAAAGTAATGTGGTTCTGTGCGTGATAGTTTGTGCTGTCGAGACGATATAATAGATTTTACTTTTAGTATGAAAAACTGCTGAGTATATAGCTTCACAAAAGGCATGCATGTGTAGAGGTAGTTAAATGTTTTCACTTTATCATCAGAAACTATACATTTTTCTTTCTTTTATATATGAGAAAGGAAGAAAGATATGCAGAATAGTTAAAATTTCATTAAAGTCAGAAAGAATAAGTAAGAAAATATAGTTACTCTTCCGTATATTGATAGTCTTTAAAATAAAATATTTTCCATCAGCGGGATGAATTCAATGCTGGAATAACATCCTATGTTTGAACTGCGAAAAGTTTGACCATTGAAATGCACACTTCCGCTTATTCGTGTAAATTAGCAACTCACTGAAAATGAATGTAATAATATTCGAATAAATTCGGCATCGGGTATATGAATGACAATAAATATAGCATTACTATTTTACATCGTAATTACTTGTTAAAATGCATTTAACTAATATAATAATGGTACAAGTCAATATTGTTACTAGTTATAATAATGTAATTAGTTACGGTTTGGTGTTAGCTCTAATTTTCCAAGCATGTTTTTTTTTTCAAAATCCTATTATCTATTTCAGAAGTACGCAAACTAAGTTCATATTTGGAGACAATAAGCAACACGTAAGATATAATAAATAAAAGCTTGTTTGGAAAAGATCTATGTTATTTTCCATTTGCGGAAGATAAATTCTTTGAAGTCTGTTATTCTAAGCACTCTCCTGTTGAAAAAATAAGCATAAAAGGGGAAACACGAAATAAAACAAGACACAGGAAACAAACACAAAGGTCGTCGGGTGTACTGTTCACCTTTATCCAATCGACGCAACACAGTTTAACATGATATAAGCCGTCTTGCAGTTGCAGGGAGATGCGACGGCAGCTGTCGCCCTGTTAAGGATCTAGGGGTATTTCACATACCAACAAATAGCGATCGTCTGACGTTGTGTTAACCCTCTGGTGCTCAAACCCACGTCAACTATAGGGTTTTTCTGTTGATTGCCTTGTACTAGCTTGCAACATCCCAACAGTTCTCCAACGCATTTCATTCTGCAGATGGCGTCTTCGGCTCATGCTTTCCACCTGGACTACCTTAGATTAAACGGAGCTATCAGCTGCTTGTGAACTGACGCATACCTCCGTCGTGCCCCTTTTTAAGGCATTATGGTATGACTGCCTGCGTGATTACGTTTTATGCTAAATTTGGTTGCCTGTTTGCATTCGGCGATGTAGCCTCTACCTCATAAATTGTATGTTTTAATTTTGTTTTATATTCGTACCCTGACTTTTAGCATTCGTTGCTTTTTTCTTTAGCACGAGTGTGGATTTAAACATTTTGGTAATGAAGTGTTTCAATCTTTTTCGGTGAATGAAACATGGTTGTCGCAGGCTGGCATTTGGAGAGAATCTAACTGAGTTTTTACTTCAAAATAATGAATTTAAAAAAATATATTGCAGTCAAACTGATGCTTTTTGTTATAAAACTTCTGCATTATGGTTTATTCCTCATCGCAGGTAGAAGTTTTAGTTTCTAACTACTTTAAATACGTGTAACTTTTAAGATGTAATTTACAACTAAATGCATTAGATAATCTTCACCTGTTTCTGTTTTTATCCCTCAAACCATCTGCATAAAAGTTCTATACTTGCATTTATTTTCTTTAAAAATCGAATGTAGACAATTGAAAGCGAAATCCATAAAAAAATAAATGCTTAGATCTGAACAATATTAGGAAAAAAAGGAGCAATATGTTCGTAAGATGAGGAACTGAAAGACAGTTTAGAACAAAACTGACTCCAAGTTAAATATAAAGCTAAAGGGCTTCCTTAATTTGTTAATTCTATAAAAGTATCTATACTAAAAGAATTCCTGAAATTTTGCGGTAAACTCTTTTACTGTATTCCTTTATACCAGTGATCCCGGAATCTGTGAACTGAAGTTTTAAATTTATTATTTTAATCTTCTTACCTTAAATTTAGGAAGATGAAACGAACTCTAAGATAAATTTCTTTATGCCAGTTACTATAGAGTCAACGGAGTAACTCTTCTGCGACTTCGTTAATATCAAACAATTTTATTTAAAATTTCATATAACATAATAACATCTAAGAAAAAATTGCTTTACTTTGTGTCTTTGTAGTACTCTTCGTCCAAATGTGAAACGAGACTTCGAACTTGCTTAATACCATGGAGCAATAATTACACAGCTGACTGTGATAATGCTACACCATGAAACAACTGCTAAACCTGAAATATGTAACAAAGAAAAATCATGCTGAGATCTACAAATGCATTTACAAGACAAGCGCTGTTACGGTCAAGAGTAATGCCACCTCAGCGCTGTATAAATCAGTAGAACTGAAATACCGATTTTTCGTTCAGAAATTCCGTTTAGAGTTGGTTTTGAAAATGGAGGCTATGTTATGCTTCGTGTAAGAAGACGGAATTCATACCTGCATATCTCAGTATTTGACAGAAAAAAAATCAGTCTAATGGCTTTACGGATTACGTACTGAGCAAATATTTCTTACATTAGGCGAAGTTCTAATGCACTTGCCGGAATCGCTGTTCGGTACTGTTTATAAATTATCACATTATCGGAGTCAGAAAACTGGCGAGTTCCACAACATCAACTATTTGCACGAGAGGTGAGAAAACATGTGCAACGCCATAAAATGTCAGAAAGGCGGCCATT
>KK115271.1:1070683-1158665 GCA_000611955.2 Stegodyphus mimosarum | reverse complement strand
GGCATTCCTTGATATTAATCAGCTTCTACAATGGCGTGCCCAATGATGCACTAGGATGCATCAATAGCGTGACTTCCATTGAGAACTGCTAGTATTTTCGTACTAGATCTAACATATTTTTTATAAGTTTCTCGTGTTCTAGGAACGTATACCATCAAAACTAGTACACTCATCACTCCGACAAATAACAAAAATATTTGTATTTCAACTATTCGTAATTAGGATTTTAAATAAATGTATATAATATATATATTTATATATATATATATATAAATTCCTCTTACGTCTCCTCCGCATATTCAATACTTTGACCAAATGCCACGATATTATTGACGTTTTAAGGCCAATGGCTATGCATTATTCTGTTGAAAGAAAGAACAGCTATCATTCAAACTTTCAATATAATAATATGAGATTGTGAATGCTCCTACGCTGTCTGCGTGTCATCCAGTATTCTCATGAACCGAAAACGTCTGATCAGTAGTTGCAGGCATATTGAAACGGGTGCCTTCATCCAATACGAACAAATGAGCAAAACCATGGAACCCACTTGGACTGCAATATCCGTAAATGGTATCCAAAGTTTGTTCGAATCCCTGCCCGACTATGTAAAAACTTCTACATTGCTAGAGTAGGTGTTCGGGATATTGATTTCTGCTTATCATGTCCTTCAAAATTACTTTAAATTTAAATCTTTTTAGCTATATATCTTACGAGTGGTGTAGCACCAGGGTGCCTGGGCAAAACAGCCTTACTCCTTGTAGAATTGATAGGTTGTTTCGAATTATAAGATACTCATTAACCTGGGGAACAAGTCAGTTTACTCTTGTAATGCCTTTACATTTTGCAACTGATGCTTTCCCGCAGAGCGTACCAATTTTAATGTGGAGGTGAGTATATATATATTCGATACTAAGCAGAAATGTTTCCAGATCTAGAGTCCTCGAAGAAAATTAAATGTAGGTATAGCAAGACAGCAATTCAAAAATTCAAATTTTTTTTAAAATGAACATTATTCAAAACATAGTACAAGAACTTGATGTACAATTATATTTCGCTTTTGGACATATGTGTTTAATCCGATGCTACCGGAGTGTGCTTCTGTGCTTTAAGTACATGAAACGTGCTACAGGCAACTATACAATAGTCCACTTTCGTACGATAATTGTTTTAGAAGAGCTTTTTAAGTTAATAATGTAACTGGACCAATTTAACTTTTAGCATGGTTTCCTTTAATTGGAAATTTAAATTCAAATTTCTGACTAAAGAATGAAAAATACACGATAATCGATATTGGTGAAATTCGAATTTTTTAGACATATTTTATGTATTCGATTAATTACCATGAACGGAAATCCACCTTCATATGTACGTTTCAACTATAGATGTCCATATTAGAATGTAAAGTATACAGTGCTGCAAAAATAAAATGCTTCACATCTAAAAATGAGTTTTTATCAGTTATACATAACGCAAGAGTTCTCTCAAGGTCTTTCTCGGAATTGATGGAAAATATGATACAAAAATATACTTTAAAAAAATCTATTGGCAGCTACAGAAAATATTTTTATGGAAGTTAAATAACGTAAATAGGTTAACTCATTCTTAAACTCTTTTATTACTTATTCGTTGATATCCCTCAAAGTCAAAAGTAAATTACAGGCAGCTCATTGCCCGAGCTCATAGAAAGGATAATTAATAGAAATAATACAGAGAAGGAAACGTTATGTCAAGAATTTATCGCTTTTAAATTACTAAACATAGTTTTCATACGTTTAATAAATTTTATATATTTAATGTATTTTATGTTAATTAACCAATTATAATTATTTAACCAATTACTATAATCCTCCTTTTATGTAGCCCTCACAATGTGTAAGTTAGATAGAAAAGTATTTTAGTCGAGAGCTTTGAATGTTTTAGATGTAGAGCTCTTGGCAGCGATTTCTGTATTTTACGTTCCATCGCCCAGCCCTGACAGTGAATATTCCAGCTTTAGCCGTTTTGCCGTTTAAGATTTAAGACAGATTGAGTAAGCTAATTTGAGCAGTCTCCGGCTATATTACCTTTAATTTTAAACATCACCTTTGTTATATTTAATGCTTGTAAGCAGCAGAGTTTATTTGTGTGCACAAGTTGTTCTTTCTGTTCATTTCAAGATTTAATGAAAAGTTACTTAAACCTGTAATACTGCAGACGGAGCGATAAGCCACTTGTCAGTCTGACAGAGTCTGGAATACTTGTGATAATACTACATAATTAGAAGCCCATAACTATCATATTAAAATTAAATATTATATTTTTAATTTTAATATGCTATTTTAAAACTGTGCTTCTCAGTATTGACGGTTTTAAAGCAGATAATTAAAAAGTCTCGTCTTGCGTTTGATTCCTTTTATGTTATTAATATCGTTACGTGCGTACGGGTTCCTAATACATTGAAATGAAAAAGTTCGATAAAAGGCTAATGAAATTTATTCTTATCGCAAGAAATATAACAAAACGCTGGAATTTGCCTCAGAGATATTCGCATAATATCGAGCAATATAATCAGTAGCTATACTTTAAACTACTCAAAACGTTTAAATACAATGCAATGCAAAGAGAAAGCTAATTCAATCTCACCGCGAATTTGGAAAAAAAAAGCTAGCTAAACAACAACAAATACTGAGCTGAGATGTCTCTCTCCGGCTTTTTAAAGCATTTTAATTGGTCGCGAGAAAGCTCTGCTAATTTCAACTTTTCAAAATTTCTGTAAAGCAAAAGAGTAGAATTACGGTTACAGCTAACACAGTAGTCAATTAAATTCATTCAATTTAAATATGAATTACGAGATATCTATTTATTAAATGTAAATGCGCGTGCTCCTGTATTTTTACTTTTCCGGTGTAGCTTTCTCTTCAAATATGCCTGGTGCTGCATTGCACAGGGATATAAAACAATTTTAATTATAATATAGCTATCTAATGATATAGCTATCTAAAAATAGCTAACTAAATACAAAATCCGTAACAAAATGTTTATCACTGATTTTGAAACCTCAATCTTTGTGAATTTGGGAATAGGGAAATTATACCTGATCTTCTTCAATAAAAAAAAAAAGTAGTTTCCAATTGCCTGTCAGATTTATATTATTCCTGAATTTTCAATCTTTATGAAATTTTACTATCACAAATATATTATTACACAAACAATTATTATATTGTTACGCGTTCCAGGTTATTACTTCAATAGCAGTAGTTCTTAAGAGATGTTAATATGGTTATTAAACTTTCTTTAAATTTTTATTTAACTTCTTAACTAATGGTAGTAGTTAATAATTATAAATAATGTATATAGAAAACTCGAAGAAAAAAACTGAATTTCAAAGAACATACAAATGTAACAATTAAATTAATTTCAATATCCTTTTTATCAAATTAAAAGAACTACCGTTCTCAGTCATCTAATTAAAGTACATTTTCCCAGAAACATTTAAAAAACTCATTTGCTATAACGCAAAATTAAATTAACTCATATTCACGATTTTATACAAAGCGTATGATCATAAACTTCGTGGTTTACTGCAATTAATCTTATTTCTTAAATCTCCTAGCTTTTTTTTCTGTTGTATTAAAACACAGGTGCATCATAAGTAGGTTGGCGAAAGGAAAAAAAAATGAATCTCGAGGATTCTAAGTATAAAGAGTTAAGCTATCTTTTTTTCAAATGGCACCTTGAAAAATTCTGGTGCTTTTCTGTTACACCGATAAAAGAGGTTGCTCACGATCAATAAAACACGGAACGATGGCAAACCGGAACGATAAGTGAAAGAATCATGTCACACCCGCAGATTTTACGCCGCCGTCTTAGTTGAAAAGTGTCAATTTTATGTCTTTATTCTGACAGAAGTTTTATTACTTAATGCCAAATACTTTAGTAGCTAGTCGAGTCCTTTTGGTGTGAATAAAATGGTGTAGGAGAAATAGTAGGTTTGCCATTGGAAAAGCATCTTACAAGGTTGATATTCGCACAGGTTTTGATGTATGGACAGAGGATTTGATTTATGCAGATTTCTTTATGTAATGAATATCCGAATTGCAATAATCTCAGAAATGTGAAAGCAAAACCATGTATGGCGTTTACAAGCATGCAACCAGTTGTCCACTTATTTCCTAATTTATAAGCTAGCCATTGTTCTTAAGAGATTGTTTATGAGAGTCCGCAGAACGCTGTTTAGTACATCACGTATCTGAAGGACAAGGCTCTACCCTTCTAGAACAGTTTAAGAATTGCGAATAGTATGATAAAATAACCTGAAAGATATCTAATGTATTTTTTATAACATTTTTAAAGTGAATAATTAATAATTTAGAATTCATATTTAAGCCAGAAGTTAGGGGATGCTAATTAAAGTATTAAGTGATGAAAAATAAATGCAGGCCAGAAGTCATCGAGCTGATGAGCGTATGGATGAAGGCAAGGTTAGGCGAACACTGGTGATTTGAATCCGATAAGTAAGATATAAATACTATGAACGTAAGGGAATAAAAAGAATGCATAGCATATACAATAAGAGAAGTTTAACATAAACCGTAAAGGCATTATAATAAACATGACATAATACCGATAAAAGAGTGGCCATGTACCTATCCATATCTGCTAGGTCATTGTAGTTATAATTGCAAATCTTAATGGCCGGGTTGTTAATTGTTTTTTGTCTTTCTTGAAAACTTAAACCAAGTTTACAATAATGTGAGTAACTGCTCCATACAAAGTTCTTCATGAATTCTATTGTTGCGGATATATCACTCCGCTTTAACTATTTGACTAAGAAGAGAATTTTGGCAAGTCTGTAATTTTTTCCTATTATAATTTTTTGGTATACGCCCAAACTGGACTAGCATAACATAGCAATAGACGGAGAGCGGACTTATAAATGAGCAACTTGTGGTCATTGATAACACACCGTTTCGAGCAATTAAGGGGTATAGTTTAACTTTACTAACTCGAAACGTTTGGATAATAGATTTAATGTGTGGGGCCCATGTAAGAGTTTTGTTGGAGATCACCTCAAGATAAGAGACCTGCTTTGCCCAGAGAATAGAGGTGACGTTGAAGATGAGATTTTTCTTGAATTTTTTTTTGTGAACATAATGGCCAGTGGTTTATCCACATTAACTTGAATTTTACATTTTGTAAGTTAAGACTTTAATGTATGGATGTAGTTTTGTAATCGTTGAATGATTGGACTTACGAATGCACCTTGTGCTAGGATCGCCGTGTCGTCTGCATACAAAGCAAATGCTGTGTCTTGTGTGGATGGTACATCATTCAAGTGAATATTAAAAGTGTGGGTCCGAGTAAGGACCTTTGTGGAACGCCAGCCTGGATGGCATGGCTTGTTGCGTTTGTGCCAGAAACGTAAACGACGAAGTGTCTACCGGTTACATAGGAATTAATAATGTTAATAATGTAGCCTGAGAAGCCCAGAGTGAAATTTATAGGTGAGAGCATCCAGCCAGACTCTGTTAAAAGCTTCAGCAATGTCTACAAACAGTCCTCCAGTGATCTTATGTGTTGCCATTCCCTCGGAGATGGTTTCCACTACTCGGTGAAGCTGGTTAGTTTTTGGAAGTTGCTTCGTAAAACCAAACTGGTGTGGTCTGATGATGTTATTGCTTTCTATGTAGTCACTGATTCTCTTAAGTAGGATAGCTTCACAGATTTTACTGATGGAAGGGATCAAACTGATAGGGCGATGAGACTTCAGTATAGATGGAGTTTTTCCAGGCTTGCGGATCGGAATGATCTTTGCAGTCTTCCAAGGTTAAGGAAAGTTTTGCCATTTCAGAATAAGGTTTCAAATTCTAGTAATAGTGAAAATGCTCTTGATTGGGAACATTTTTATCATACAGTTGGTGATGGAATCTATGCCAGAACTTTTCTTCTTCTTGATTCCTTTGACATATACATGGACTTCTGACGGTAGCACTGGAATGATGTTGTCAGTGCTCGGATTTGTTGGGAAGTTGGAGTGAAAGCTATGAACCAGATTTTCTGTTGTAATGTCATGAATGTTGTTTGTGCGAAACTGAGATTCTAGATGCATAGCTAACAGTTCTGCTTTCTCAGTTTCAGTGCAATGGATCCTTTGCGGTCATTTAAGGGGCGGAATGATATTGTGGCATTTCGTATACATTTTAATGGCTTTCCACAGTGACTTGTTATCAGTGGAAAATGCACTGAGGTAGTTGGCCCAGTCTTGTTGTGTTTGGGTATTTAACCCATTTTATCCCATTGTCCTATTTAGAGGACAGCTGAAAAATATCACGTGGAATTCACGTTTGTTGCGAATATTTTGTTAGCTGGAACATGCAGGGGTGTGTATTAGCTTCTGCTAGCATGAGTTGAAGGTCTAGCCTCCTCCTCCTTCCCCTAGGCATTTTGTCTATTCATCGCATTAATGGGCGTGGTTTGTATCATCTCTTTGCGGTTGCATAATTCTGTTTCATTTTACTTTGGACATTTCACTGGGCGTTTTTTATGTGATAGTACTCTTTCGTTATTATCATGGGGATAAATTAGAGTTATATTATTCTTAGATAGGTTCTAGCTCATTTTTTTAACTGTCCTCTAAATAGGACAGTGGGACGATACGCATGCACTTGACTCACTCTTTCTCCCTTTCTAACTAAGAGTAAAAAAAATAATTTCCCTTCTAGTGTTTTACTCCTGCTGAGTTATGTCAGTACAAAGGTTTCTGAAGTTAGAGGAAGCATTGGATTTACTATATAGTTTAAATTCAGATGAGAGCGAAGTTGAAATTGCTGTGTTACCACCAGATGCTAATGAAGTAACTGACGAAGATGAAGGGGATCAGAATGAAGTAAATACTGGTGATATTATTATAAACGATGTTTGTAATAGAACTGGAGATACTTTCGAGCCTGAACCATCCACAATCTCTAGTGTTTCGACAACAAAGAGCAAAAAAAAGGCTAAACGACTTCAATCATCTTGGATAAAGAATAAGTCACCGCAATACACAAAATGGAAAATACAGGCTGAATCAACTACAAGTGACTTTCTCAAGCTGATGAAAACTGCACTGAAAGACCAAGCTCCATCAGAGCTTTTTGAGCAGTTTTATTCCAGTAAAGTTTACGATCTCATTGTAAAAGAAACTGTGCGATATGCAACAAATGTAAAAAATGAACACGATTTTTTTACCACTGCTGATAAAATATGTGTTTTTGTATGAATTTTGCTTTTAACTGTTTACCATTCATATACCTGTGAACGTGATTACTGGTCAGATGCCGAAGACCTTGGCATTACCCTGATGAAAAATACCATGTCACGAAAACGCTTCCAAAAGTTGAAATCTTATTTACACTTTGTCGACAATGGAACTGTAAGTCAGCATGCCCAGGATCGATCGTTCAAAGTAATACCTTTGTTTGTCATACTCAATAATATTTTTATGAAATTTGGACACTTCTCAGCAAATCTAAGCATTGATGAAATGATCATCGTGTATTACAGTAGGAATAGTCTGAAACAGTTTATCCGAGGTAAGCCAATTCGTTTTGGATATAAACTTTGGGCTCTCTGTGGAAGCGAAGGATATTGTTACAACTTTTCTCTCTATTGCAGTAAAGAATCTGATGCAAGAAATGATACTCCTCTAGGTACTCGGGTTGTGATGAAACTAACAGAGAACATCGTAAATCCTTCAAGCTACACTTTATAATTTGACAACTTTTTTACCAGCATTGATCTTTTGAAAAGTCTTTGTGAACAGGGTTTTCAAGCTACAGGAACCATACGAGAAAATCGGATAAACCATGAGTGTCCTCTAGAAGAATCTAAATGTATGCGGAAGAAAGAAAGAGGCACGTCTGATTTTGCATTTGACGAGATTTTCCCGGTGCGATGGCATGACAACAGTACTGTTACTGTTGCTACATATTTCAGCACTTTAGAACCATTTTTGATGTGAAGACACGAGTAAGAGGACACAAAGATAAAGTTAACGTGAAGATGCTGAATTTGATAAATTCTTACAACAAACATATGGGCGGTGTGGATCACCACGACTGGTTGGCTGGACTTTATTCCATTAAAATTCGTGGAAAAAAGTGGTACGTACACTTTTTATACGTGCATTGGATATGGCTATGATAAACGCATGGATAATTCGCAAAAATCTCAATAAAAATGAAGCCCTAAACTTGAAAGTGTTCCGAAGAGTTGTAACAACAGTTTATCTAAAAACATCTGTGATAAGAACAAGAGGTAGACCTAGGATCTCGACTGTACTTTCCGGTGCAAAAGGAGACGTCCGAAAAGACAGTGTTGGCCATTTTTTACTAAAGCGAGAAAAACAGCGTCGTTGTCAAAGAGAGGGCTGCAAAGGAAAACCCAAAACATACTGTAGGAAAAGTGACAAAACACTTTGTCAGGCTTGCTTTGGACCTTTCCACCAAGATTAAAGGGAAATTCAACTGAAAATTGAACTATTTTGCAAATAAGATATTAATATTCAAATAAAGTAAAATTTTGTACTCGAAAATCACTTTTCATCTTTGAAGAAAACAGGAAAACATGTAAGTGCAAATTTTATCCCCTTTATCCCAGTGTCCCATTTAGAGGACGGGTAAGATTTCTTATATGAAATATATATTTCTTTCAAATTTTGTTATATTTAGTTTGTTTTGGTTGAATTAACTTTAGAAAACATGTTTCTTCTCAAATCTGAACAAAATAAATAAATTGGGATAAAACGGGTTAAAAGAGACTTGACAGCATTTCAAAGATTGTTGAATCTGTTTTTGTCCTTCTGGTTACGGTTTCGCTGGAAATGCCTTCCGGCTATATCACGTTCCTTTATTAACTGCTGTAATTCCTTGCTTCTGTAGTTACGATTTCATGGTCGCTCTCTCCTTGCATTATTGTGAGCAGTAGTAACGGCAGTTGTGAATTTCTGAATTAAACTATCAATATCATCCCTTGAATGTATCTTTGGGAGTGTGTATTGAATGGTGTTTAGAGCTTTAGTGAACTTGTGCCAGTCAGTAGTAAAGGCTCTTGCGTCTGATGAGATGCAATTACTAATGTCCAGAATCATTCTGACCGGATTATGGTCAGAGGAGAGTGCATCCAGCAGAATGCTGGTGTTTCTGAACAGGAAGGAATCTATGATTCCCGTGGAGTTTGCGGTATACCGTGTTGGTATTAAGAAGTTGTTTTAAAGTTTATTCAATGCTGGAACGCAGGAACTGAGAATAGTGATATATTTTCCTTTCCTTCAGTAGCAATGAAAAGACGCGTAACTGTTCATAATAATCTTCAGAATTCTGCCATATTACGCGTACTACAAGCTTTTACTTCTTTCCCAGTGTATCTTGGTGTTAACACTAATAAACAACAACGAGTATTCATCTGTTTATGCATTGCAAAGGGAATCGGGATTCATTGAATTGGACAATCTTAGTTTTTCAACGTTCAATTTCGATGCTTTAGTATCCTCCATTTTGTATGGTAACACTGAATGATTATGTTTAGCATAACGTAACATTCAGAGCAGACCAATTGCCAATTGCAACAATTTTATCAAATTTCCATGCTCAGCGTTTATGACACAATACCTGTTTTTTAACAGTATTAGTATCTCGAGTTGCATAGAATATAGCTATTATTAGCTTATAGTGTACTTTTCGTTTATACACTCACTTCCAAAAGTTAAGCATCAAGCTGTAAAATGCAAAAAAAATCAACAAATACTGCTTTCATTGACACACAATTCGGCAGGAAAGTAGCATATATATTTATGCATAAAACAAAATCAATAATTACTTACAGAAATTAAAACAATATTAAATTTTTGTAAGATATCAGATAATGATATACTGGGTACTTAAACAGAATTATGTATAAAGTGAAAATAAACAGCATAAAATGAAAAAAGGACATTAATTGGGTTTGTGATCCTCCGTCATCTGTATACAAAGTTTACACTATGTGACCATGCTTTCAATTAGGTGGTCAACCACCGCAGAATCAAGCAATTACTATTCTTCTTGTAGAGCAGTTTCCAGCTCAATAAGAGTGGATGGAGGTGGGAAACGTGAAGACACAGCACGGCCGAGAACATCCCAAAGATTTTCAATGGGATTAAGGTCGGGCGAACATGCTGGCCACGCCATACGCGCAATCCTTTCACTCTCCAGGTAGCCACCCACTTTGTCAGCTCTATGGGGACGTGCGTTATCGTCCATTCAAACAAAAGCAGAGCCAACTGCTGCAGCCTACAATCTCACAATGGGTTCTAGGACTTGATCTCGATACCGGAGAGCCGTCAAAGAACCCCGTTTAATGATGTGCAGGTCGGTGCGGTATCCTAATGAAATCCCTGCCCACACCATAATGGTTCCGCCTCGGAATGCGTAATGTTCGGTTATGTTTTGGGACTGATTGCGTGTTTGTTGTTCACGCCATATCCTTATACGCTTGTTGTCTGGCTCCAGAACAAATCTTGACTCATCAGTGAACATGGCATTGCCCCAGTCAGGCACATTCGAATTGACATGTTCCCGGCACCATTGTAATCGTGCCCCTCTTGATTGGACGGATAGAGGAGCACAAACTCGAGGTACCCGGGCGTACAGTCCACTCATATGTAATCTTCGGCGTACCGTAGCTGCAGATATCGCCTTACCAATGGACGCTGTAATCATAGATGACACACGTCTGGAGGTCGCTCTGCGATTCCGATTGGCTACAATAGCAATATATCGATCTTCCGCGGAGATTGTAACCGTTGGGCGACAGTCTAAGGGCCTTCGGACAACTGTCTGTGTGGTTTGGAATTGTTTCTATAAACGTAAAATTACAGAATGATGAAGGCCGAAGAAAAGAGCAACATCTGTGATCTACTATCCTGCTTCAATGCGCCCTCACAGCACGCCAGCGCTCTGAAAATTCCATTCGTCTTCTGGAAATCATAGAAACACGCATGTCTTGAAAACAAATTGTATGAAAGTTTTAAACACCTTCTAACAGCACTTACAATCAACTTCTGTAACCCTTCATAAAGCTGGCTTCTTATAAGACTGCGTTTTTTGCATATTCCTTGACATGAAAGCGTGATTGGCTGTTTCCTAACATAATTGCGTACTTCCGTCTACCTCTGCAGCGAATCGCATCGTCATCAACTCTGATTGCCTTCCAGAAAGTAGCATTTTCCTCTTCGTGCTTAATTTTTGGAAGTGAGTGTATTTACCACTGATTTGCCATAGAGCCATAACATTTGCATATGTAGCCAAAGTCTAGAACTTATGTTTTCTGGAATGAGTCACAGCTAATGAGCCTCTAACAAGTCTTTTCGTCTTGCAAATAATAATATGACCTAGTCATCTGAGCATAGTGATTTGAATTTCACGAGCTGAGTGACGTCTATTGTCTTCCTTTTTCTTGAAAAGAAAGAGAGACTTACTTTTGAGAACAACTAAACTTTACTTTTGAGAACGAGTAAAAAGCTGATTGACGGATTTCAATAAGAGCTGTAATTTACAATCATTTAACAAATTTTCTGTTCTTCGCAATTTACTTGTTTTTGCTTGAGTACAGTTTTGGATCTTAGATCATAGTTTATTAATCGCACCAAAAAATTTCAGTTAAATTTCGAGAACAGAAGAAGTATTTTAATTAATGTTAGTGAAATACTGCGTTCTATAATAAAGTGGAAAAAAGGAAAATCTTTTTAAAACGATTTCGATAAAGCTTGATATTTAATACACAAATAATACATTGTACATCTTGAATATCGGATCGCCTTCGAACCTCCAACTCTTTAACATGTGTTTACGGATAGCTCTGACAGTATTAATGCAGGCGCTGGCGTCATGTGCAAGCTTTTGCTTTCATTTTATAATCCTGTTGGAAGGAATAGCACTGTTTTTCATGCTGAGATCATTGCCATACGCATAGCCTTATCCTAAATAATGTCAACATGAACAGTTTTCAAAGGTTGTCATAATCTTTAATTCTAAATTTTCTCTTCTATCCGCTTCTTCTTTTGAATCATCAATGTCTGTTGATATTTAAAAATGTGAGTAGTTTCTAACAACTTAGCTCAAAAAGGTAAAGAAGCTGCCATTAATGAATACACCACATTTTTTGCATTATGGCATTGGGCTATTGCCTTGCTATATATCCGTTTACACTGCCAAAAAAGTAATCAAAAATTGTAACAGAGAAGCTTCTTGGAAAGACATTACTGAAAGGAATAGTCATAAAGAATGTATTAACAGAATTATTGACACTCCTTTAGGGCCCAAAAAGAAACCTCTTCCTATCTTTCGTCTTGTTACAGGCCATGATTGCCTTTTAGAACATCTGCATCGAATGAGCATTATCTCAACCCCAGTTTTCAAATTATGCAACCTTCATGAAGAAATAAATGCTTCATACCTGAATCGTTGCCCTTCACTTAATGCTGGATCACTCTGGGAGAGACATTGCAAGGGAAGACACAAAATGGATTTATAGATTTCACTGGTGTGCAAAATTAAGGACGAAGTCGAAAAATTAGCATATCAGCTGAAGCAAGAGGCAGAGCGGACAGAAAGACCAATCAGGAGATTAAGTAAGGTGATGTACGGTAGCACATGCACAGATATGCAGGTACAGGTAATGGGGGAGTGTCTGAGTAGTATAAAGCATGTTGTCGGTGTAAGATCAGTATTTCTGGCAAAGAGATTGCACGCCGTAGAGCAATTAAAATCACACCGAGTTACTGACTCAGCGAGAAATGGCGAATAATCAATCTGTTAGACGACATCTGGATGCTTTTACCCGAGGTCGAATCATTGGGAAGTTGGAGGAAGGCCGCAGTGTGACAAGTGTGGCTGCAGAGTTCGGAATTGCTCACAGCATCGTTTCACGACTTTGGAGACAATTTCAAACTACAGGAACAGCTATCCGGGGGTTTAGTAGTGGTCGTCCACGAGGAACCACACCCGCAGATGACCGGTATATTGCCTTACAGGCCAGAAGAAACAGGCGGCAGACAGCGGGAGAAATCGCTAGACACACGACACAGGCGACTGGACGACCGATATCGCGTTTTACCGTGGCCAGAAGACTGCACGGTGGTGGTCTGTTTGCACGACGCCCTGTACGGTGTGTACCTCTAACGCCTGCCCATCGGAGAAGGCGTTCTCTGTGGTGCCGGGAACACCGGAATTGGAGAGACAATGAATGGGGACGAGTACTCTTTACAGATGAGAGCAGATTTAGTCTGAGTTGCGATTCTAGACACATACACATCTGGGCAGAGCGGGGAACACACAATAACCCCTTCATCACCATCAAAACGGACTGCTTTGGAGATCGCCGAGTTCTCGTTCGAACAGACATAATGCTTGGTAGCCGGACCGACCTTCATATCTCCCAAGGAGGTTCGTCACCTGGGACTGCTATTGTAACGAGGTTCTTCTTCCTTACATGCGTCTTTTCACAAGGGCTATGGGTCCTCAGTTCCTCTTCATGGACGACAACGCTCCACCTCATCCAACAGTTACTGTCGAAGAGCTGTTGGAGAGTGAAGATATTGAACACATGGATTGGTCGGCAAGGTCTCTGGATCTAAATCCCGTCAAGCATGTACGGAACTTACTAGGGAGACCCGTGGCAGCACGTAACTTATCGCCAGTAACGATTCCGAAACTGCGATTGGTGCTACAAGAGGAACGAGCAGCAGTGTCTCAACAGCTCATTAACAACCACATATCCAGCATGCACAAATGATGTGAAACCCGCCTAGCAGTCAGGGGAGATCATATCCCCTATTAAAGACCGGATGTTTCTTGCTGGACACCCATCACAGGGATGTTTCGGCCTTCAGTCGCATTGCGCTCCATGCTACTTTTTCAATAAAGCTTCTTTTTATCCCTCTGATTTCTCTTTTAGTAAGTGTTGCTTACATTACTCATGTCCTTACGTATTGGGTATCTTACGGTATTAAATGTGTTGATTTGGAAAGCTTTTGTACAAATTTATATTGAAAAAACCGTCTCGTCCTTAATTTTTGCACACCAGTGTATATTGTGGACGTTCTTTTAGTTTTGTTGTTTTCTTTGATCTTTGTGTGTTCTGTTGTATTTGTAATCTTCCATTATAAATAAAAAAATAGTAATATGTTGAATCAAATCATGCGTTTCATTAAGACAGTAATTCGTAAAATTATCAAGAAGAACTGAAGGCATTAGCCTTAGCTTTCTATGTTAAGAGATGCGTTTAATAAAAATACACATTTCTGTTTTAGAAATACTGCAATAATCACAACATTGAATTTCAAGTATTTTATGAAACATATGCTTTCTTTTAAACTATTACAGCCAAAGTAAACTGAGGGTAATCTAAACATAGTAAGAAACTACAGAAGTAACATAGTAAGAAACTACTTAGAAGTTTCAAGATCTGAAATATTTTTTTCTGTTACTGTCTCAGCATAACAAACTGCATATATTTTATGTATGCAGAAACTGTGTGTACAAGCAGAAGCACAGACTTCAGTGAGGCATAGACGTAAAGACAAAATTTAATGAGAGAACGACGATGTCCGTTGCCATGGAAGCGCAATGTGCGTTTCCGCTTTACTGTTTTAATTAATGTAACTGCAGAATATGTGCTATCCTATTCGAGTTATGTGTGAAATGAAATTAATTTGTCCAGAAGAGAGCTGTTTTGAGAAACTATGAGCATTTTACTTCCTTGCAAGAAGTAAAAAGGAAGTATTGTAATCGCGAAAAATTTCGGCTATCATATTTCAGCGAAAATATACATTTTGACCGCTATCGAATGCAATTTAACGATGTTTTTGCATGACATCTGTACGTAAGGATAGCATAAAGGAGTCGTTTTTCCCAAACGAATTAAAAAATTGATTTAAAATGGATTCAGAAGAGATTTTTTCGTAGCGTCTGTACGTATTTATGTACGTATGTATGTATTTCGGATAACTCAAAAACGAGTAGCGTCAGAACATTGAAATTTTGTATATAGGACTGCTATAACATGCAGATGTGAACCTCCTATTTTGGTTGCAATTCGACGCATCAAAAGTATATAAATATATGTATATATATATCCACTCTGTTACTCGTCTCAGTGAGCTCACTTTCTTTAATCTTTTATGTTGGTAAATTGGGCATTTTTTGTTTTAAAAATGATTGAATTATGTTGTTCTTATCTTCCGGTTAAGGTTTTTACGCCTTTAGTTAACCTGGATGATATAGTTTTAGAATTATATACAATTTAAAAGTTGTGGCTAAGCCTAATTTTCTTACAATAGCAGCCATATTTGTTTACATTTGCAACTTAGCGGAAAATGGATTTGTTGCCAATCTAGAGAAACTAAGCTTCGCAACAACAAATCAACGTATTCTTTTGTTATTGCGAATTAAATTATGCTTAATCCCTTTTGGAATTATCTTTTAAGTTATTAAATTATCCCATATATTGACTCAGAATGCCGTCGACAACAGTTTCTAAGCCTTCAGTGTCTTTCTGTCGAGTGAGACCAAAAGAAAACTTTCAGTTTTGTGCACCCAAAAATCTGCCTTCTTGCCCGCTGGCCGAATTGCTTGTTTTTTGGGTAGAAACTGCAATTTTAATTGTAAAACCATTTTAATTGCTTTAACAGTAGTTGGTGTTTTATGTTTTTCTATATCTTTCAATTTTTAATATAAATATTTTCAGATTTTGCGCATTTTTGCCTTGTCGCGAAGTGAGAACTGATTAAGATTAGTTGAATGAAAAATATATCTCTCGAGGAAATAAGTTTAAATGAAAGGCAGGAAAAACTGCGTATAATTTAATATTCCGTACAAGGAAGTCATGTGGTATACACATAAGATTTTCTATTATATAAATATATCCAAAGATTTAACAATTATTCAATAAAAGGGTCATTACTGTACATGTGTTTTAGAGTTATAAATGTTTATAAAGAAGTCTACTATTCTCTGGGCCATTAAGTTACATTACGCTACCAGAACATTACCTTCCGTATGACCCGACAGGTATTGCCAATTCAACAGGATTACGATCTTTAAATTCATTTCTACCCTATCTGGCAGCTAGGTTTTAAATAACATTCCTTCGAGATTTCGTGTAATCTTTCATTTATGATACGAATTACAATAGTTGTTTAGAAACAGAGGAATATCAAGAAAATAAGCCTAATTTTTAATAATTACTTGTATTTATATTTTATTTTCAAATAACAAATATAACTGGTATAGTTTGAAATGTACCCAAATTATAATTTTATAAACATTCATATTATTAACATAAATAAAAAAACTGTTCCTAATACTATGCGTAATGTATTTTGATAAAGAACAATTATTTTTAAGGCGGCTCTTTTTATGAATATTATCTGATAGCATAAACTGACAGAAAGCTTTTAACAAATGACTTTTTTAACACATATCAGCACACATAAAAATCTTGTTTTTTTATAAGTTTATTCCTTTATTTTAGAATAAGGTAGAAGGAACTTATGTTTAAAAACTTATCTTAATTAAGGTATGAAACTCTGTTTTAATAAATTATGGACATTATTAGAGGTAATACATTTTAAGAGTACCTCTGAAACTTAGATTAAAAGCACATTTATTCGATTTTATGAGGAATAAACATTCCACTAACGTAGCAGATCACGCCCATCGATGATAAAATGAAACCAAATGAAACAACAGCCAGACAAATTCTATGGTTTGAAATTTTATTAAATTCTTTATTAAGCGAAATTATATAAATGCGATACACTTTTTAATGAATTTTTATTTACAGTTACCAAGATTTTTCAAGTTCAACAATAAGAATTTAAGTTTGTCCTTTTGTTCAAAGCTCATTTATTTCCGGTGAAAGTATTGTTTCTAGATACCAAATTCAGTATGTTTGTTAATATCAGTTAACAAATAATGTGTTCTGGCAATGAACTTCCATTCGGAATTACTCTGTTTGCATTACTATGAAAGGGGGCATCGCTTTTAGAGCGCATCTGGAGGTGATGAATGTTGATGGTATCTCAGCATTGCCATTTGCGCCTATTGTGTTTACCTCTGTTTAGACAGAGAGTTGTTTCAGGGTACTTAATCACTTGCCATTTGAACACCCTCTTATTTCAAAACAATGATTTTAGTCTTAGCAGAACATTTCCCCTGTTTCCTAAACAAGAGGGTTCTAGAAAACGTGCATTAAATTTATTAAATTCTCATTTTGGACCATTGTTGTATAACAATACAAATAAATGGAAACAAGAGTTTCGAATGAGGCAGGGCAGAAATGATTTAAAGTAATGAGTATAATATGAGTACTTGAGGAAGGAAATAGCTGAAGATTTTGCTTAAATTTGTGTGAATATTCATGCATTTATCATCACGACGTGTAAATTTAAATTAAGCAACAGTTGATGGGGTAAATAAGATTCATCAATGTATTGATGAAAGGAAGTCTAGATATGCGGTAACACAACTGTCTAAAAAATCAAAAATTTCCTTTAGAATGAATAGTGGTATCTAAATTCTGTCACTCTATTCTTTTGCATTTTTCTTGTCATAAAAAATTCAGCTTCTTTGAACAAAATAAAAAGACTCTTGTAGAGACATTAGTTTAAAAAAAAAAAGCAGGAAAGACGAAAAATGAACAATGCCCTCACCGGGACTCGAAATGCGGATCTCTCGAATACCCACCGAATGTGCTGACCATTACACCACGAATGCATGCTAAAAAGGCGGGAGAAATACCTTATATACTTTCGCTTTTAAAGGGCGAAAACATCGTTAAATTGCATTTGATAGTTGTCAAAACGGATATTTTCGTTGAAATATAGTACCCGGAATTTTTCGTGATTACAATACTTCCTTTACTTCCTACAAGGAAGTAAAAATTGTGTTCTGAAAACTACAGATTTTATCTCATTCATATATTTTTGCTTCTTCTCATAAATATAGTTATTGTGTCTATGTTGTGTTCATATAAAACTAAATCTGTACCATTGAGCCAAATAAAAACTCACTTCAAAAATTCAAGTTTCAAAATGTCCATTACATTTTGAAATCTGAAATTTTTTTAAAACGAAAATTAAAGTAAAGCTGTTTTTACTGTTTCTAGACTGAAAGCATTTCAGTGGGCAAATTGGATGTAAAACAGACAAGTGGGCATCCTTACAACTCAAATTTCTCCACTCGAGATTTGGGAAGGCCTTTTGGATGGTTTAAAGCTTAATATTCTTGTTGAAAATACTAATATACTTATAGACCCTCCGAAGGTTTTGCAACTACCCTTTAATTTAAACTAGAATATATGCGTGTATTTACAGATGACTCTAGGATGAATAATGCTGCTAGTGCAGGTGTATAACGTAAACTTGTTTTCCCAGTACGCCCCAGTGGGTCAACATTTTTCCAACTTTGATACAGAAGTTCATGCTGTCTTTTTTTCCTGTGTCTAATTTGAAGTCTATAACAGAATTTTTTACAAAGGTTGTCATTCTTGTTAATAGTAAGTTGTACATAAAAGCAATAGCTATTATAAGAATGTCAAAACTGTAGAATTTCAGTGGATACCATCTAACTTAAATATTGATGGTAACGAAAAAGCAGATCTCTTGGCAAAAATGGGAACGGAATTATTTACTGAAGATAGTTCCATTGATTTGGATTCCCTTAGAAGAAGTATGCGAGAGAATCCTGTGTCAGTTTACACCACAGAAATATCAGTTAAATCGAAGAGTAAATGCTTGGAGAATATAAGAAATGACCGGAATGAGTTCACTTTCAGGCCACGTAGAGAGGCTGTGGGAGGGGGCTAATTTCAGGCTGGGTAGAGGTCACGACTGTTTAGCCGAATATCTCAGCAAAATAGGGAGATTGACTAATAGTCAATGCCCTATTTGTAAAACTGACATTATGAATAAGCAGCACTTGCTCGTATGTCCGGACCTTGACCCTAAGTTAAAACATAGTGGTGAGGTTCTTCTGTTGTAACGGATGATCAGCGAGCTTATGTTCGGAGCACACGGTTGCTTTGCCTCTAATCACTAAAAATTTGTAAGATTTTAATTGTAAAAATTTTGTGTCTTAAACCTCTGGTATTATAAAGACTTGAATATTAGTGCTGTAATTTTTAATACCTCGGTGATGTAATTTTAGTGTTTTTAATACTTCGGTGATGTAATTTTGAATTTAATGTTGATTTTTTTGGCGAGTGGCCTGCTGTAAATGGATCGAGTTTCGACTAAAACCATAAGAAACAACAACGTCATTTATTTAAAACTGAGTTAATACTTGTTTCTGCATTTATATTGTAACATAAAAAGATAGAGAGAGAGAGAGTAAAATACCAGAGTATTAGTCTTATCCTTTGAATATCATACAAAAAGAAATATATGGAAAAAATAATGTATAGTATACCACAATAAAATTTTATCATTTCCAGCAAACCAGTGGCCGAGCGGATAAGACCGCTGAACACAGACAGTTTAGATTTTGACATTCAGATTCTGAGAAAGGAACTAACTGCATGCGCGTCTTTATGGGTTTTCTCATGTTTACTAAATATATGATTCGATTTTCCTTCACGAAGGCACCCATTCGGTTGGATAGTTAACCGTAGTGTGCCTTACCATAATCCAATAGCAGTGCAATGGTTAAGACTGCTGAAAGCTAGATTTTAGCCGAATGAACTGCTTGCATGTTTGGTTTTGTGGTTTTTGCCATATGTAACTTTGAATTCGAGCCAGTGCCTTTAATAAGGCACTCATGAAGGCATACCTTTCCTAGGCAGATAGCCGTTGTGTCCTTTGCCGTATTTAAATAGTCTAATCTAACAACAATGTCATAATGCTTTCCAATTTAAACGCCACAAAACACTAGTACATTACCTGGTGTCTGTCCCTATGTTAAAATGTGGATATAAGACAGTTTTCATTGAAACGTCCAACGTCCTTCACATATCTGCCTCCAGGTAGATAGCCTTGAGTGCTTTGTCTTAAGCAAATTAAACAAAACCAAACCACTCCCAATGGTTAGAATGAACTAGATGGGGGGGGGTATAATATTTTCACTTTTTTTTTTTTCTGCATGCTTTTTTGTGATATTTTCATGGTGCAATCTAAACGCAGGCCAGTGTCCATAATCGAATCAGTCGTCATTCTCAGGCAAACACACTAGCTGCATGTGTCTTTTTGGAAAATGTTTTTCAAGTGTAAGGTAACTGGGAGGAATTCCTCCTAGAACGCAGTTTACTTCTACGCAAACAGCCCTCTTTAATGTTACCAAAATTAAAAGAAAATCTTGGATTAGCATCAATATACCGCTTTGGATAGTGTTCAAATCTCTTATTTTTCATTGGCAGCGTACTGTTAACTGGAATATTATCAGCTCTAAAAGGGAATGCTTTCAGAAAACGCAAATATTAGCCATTCCTCTTAGTTTAAGCTAATTATTTTGACTTCTCAGCAACTTAGTTAGGCAATATTACAAAAATAGTAAATGAGATAAAAATTTAACCTCAAATATCACTTTCAGGAAAGTCTGTAAAATAGTTGTAACAAAAATTCTTACTTTATCGTGATAGCTGTACATAAAAAACAACACGCTGACAGAAGGACTTTTTTTTGTTAAAATATATTCTCTTTACTTTTGGGCACGTTTATGTTAAATCTGCATTTGCGATTGTGTCTCTGTTAGAAAAGCAGAATAGCCTGAACGAGACTCGTGACTTGACTGTTGAGTCACTTTCTTTTGTAGTCTTGTGATCTCGGCCAGAAGAAATCGTACTTCTTGACCCAGTTTCTGCAGCTATTAAAAAAAAGAGTTATCTGTAAGAGTTATTAAAGGTAGATGTATATACCGTATTACCCCAGATATAAAGAGGTTGGTACTTTTCTCAAAGTGCTTTCTAAAAATCATATTCATCTCAGAGTCACACGTACCATTTAAAAGTATACCATGATAATTTCATATGTCCATTAAATTTTATGTTAAAAGACAGAACCTTATTTACTTAGTTTGCTAATATATGGCATTTACGTTGTTTAACATTTTCTCTTTAAACAAAAACACATTGTTTACACATTTATATAACTGCCTATTGTATAAAGATCGCTCACATGTTATTAACATGGAGCGGTTGCTATAACGAAAATGGATTTAATATACTCTCATCAGACGGAGACACTTTTACAACGGTTATTATAACGAATGCTTTTAGTTTGGGCTCAGACTTTACTTCCAAATGCAGTTGAGCACTGTTAAGTGAACAGCTTCTGTATTATTTAGCATATTAAGCTGATATATATCAGACTGACTTTTATGAAAGCCTTCCCGAGGTTTTTCTTTCTTGTAACTTAATTTCAGATCATCTTATTAAAACTGTTTATATTCTGATCAATATAGTAAACAGACAATAAGAAAGTAAATAAATAAAAATTAAAATAAAAAATGAAACTTTTAAAAGAAACCTTGCAATCTAAACTCTTTATATTGGTACTCGAAAGAAGAGTTTGCGATTAAAATGTCAAAAAAATTAAAATGCGTAAGCATACTAATGAAAAAAAAAAAAAAAAAAAACATACAACTATTTCGTTTTCTTCTGCGATATAAATCTAAAATCTGAATTTTTCAACTTATAAAGTTAAATACTTTATAAGTTGAAAAAGCTGAATAAATACTTTTTAAGCTGAATAAATTTAATTAAATACTTAAGTTTAAAAACTCCGGCTTTTGTTATTACCGCACAACGTTTTCGAATGTCAAGTACTATAAAAATTGTTAAAATCGTTCATAAATTAAGTTATTAAAATTCAAGTCCATACTGCTTATAAATGATTAAGGAACAGTGCATTTTCTTTGTAATACCTAGTGAGGGACGATGTTTAAGGATATAACTCTTGGCATATTGTAAACAGTTTTTAACCTTCCTTAACGGTGTGCTTTTGCGTAATCAGGGGGAACACGTCCGACTAGCAAACGGAAGTTTCGGAGCTCGAATCCCATTGACAACATCGTTAAGTGTTTTTGCTTCTTGCTAAGAAATGAGTCTAATGTAAATAATAAAGCGCCCAAAGCGCCCGTATGGGCGCTTTATTATTTACATTAGACTTATTTTACTAATTAATTTTATTTATTTAATGTAAACTTTTTACTTTTATTTATTTAATGTAAACTTTTTACTTTTATTTATTTAACGTAGACTTATTTTATTAGACTTATTTACATTAGACTTATTTTATTATTTTATGTAAATAATAAAGCGTGCCTTAAGTGGCCCCCGTATGATGGACGATAATCATTCAAAGTTTAAATACTGGTGAGGACTTTGTTGATTTTTTCGTGTTGCTTCTCCGAAGTAAATCTAATTCTATAACAAATTCCAGATGTCCTATGGCTTCTCTATAAAGCAATATCGTACAGATAATCGCTACATGACAAACTAAAATAATAAAAGGAAAAGATGTTGTTTACAATTGTTTTCAAGAGTAACAATAAGTGCTTTCTCTTCGAAATAAAGACAGATGTGAATCCGTCAGCATGGAATGTTAGCTCTTCGGAAATATTTGGCATCCTTTACGTATGCTGCTCTTTCGTACGGATGGGGCTGCTTTCATTGTTTTTTTTCGTAGAAAAATGTATTAATCTTCTAAGAAAAAATTCTGATGTGCATACCACACGTCTTCATTGTACGAAATATCAAATTAATTTTCTAGCATTTCGTTTAAACTTATTTTTTCGAATTTCATTACAGATATATTTCTCATTCAATTAATTCAGTTCTCACCTCGCCAAAAGGCAAAAATACATAAAAACTCAAAATGACTATATTAAAAATTGAAAGATATAGAAAAATATAAAACATCAAATACAGTTAAAGAAATTAAAAAATTTATTTACAATTATAAATTACAGTTTCTACGCAAAAGCAAGTAATTCGGCCATCGGGAAGGAAGGCAGATTTTTGGGTGCAAAAAACTGAAAGTTTACTTTTGGTCTCAATCGACAAAAAGACACTGAAGGCGTAGAAACTGACCTAATTTGTTGTGGACGCTACGCTGAGTCAATGCATGGGATAATTTAATAACCTAAATATTAATTCCATAATAATTAAGCATAATTTAATTCGCAATAATAAAAGAAGATGCTACTTTGTTGTTGCGAAGCTTAGTTTCTCTAAATTGGCAACAAATCCACTATTCTGATAGGTTTCAAATGTTAACAAATATGGCTGCTCTGGTAGAAAAATTAGGCTTAGCCGCACTTAAACAACTTTTAAATTGCTGATAATTTTACAGAAAAGGCATGAAAATAGATTAAATAAAGGCATGAAAACGTTAACCGGAATAAAAGAACAACATAATTCATCAATCATTTTTAAAGCAAAAAGTGAACAATTTATAAATATAATACTGAATAAAGAAACTGAGCTCAGTGAGCCGAGTAACAGATTGTATATATATATATATATGTATATATATATGTATGTAATAATAAAATGCAGGGAAAAGACGGAGCAGCGTCCATGCATAATAGCTATATAAAATAAAGAAACTTGCAGTCGAGGCGGTTTTAATTCCATTTTTATTTTCCAGTTGACGTTTATGGCCACAGTCACTTAGCACTCTAGTCGTGCCTATTCAAGAACATTTTCATTTTGGAAAGTATTGCGATAGGAAGCGCGCACAACGAAATAGCGAACAAGCAGTGAAGAGAGAGTAACTGAAGTGCTTAGTTAGCCAATATGGAAGCACACGAAGATAAAAGTTTTGGTTTGAGTTGAAAGGTTCAGTTTCCAATTATTACGTCATCAGCGCTGCGCAGGCCATGTAAAATGGAATGAGCTATAAATGGCGCAGTCCAGAGAATTTATTACGATTACGTAATTCAATTATTCTTAAAGCAAAAAATGCACAGTTTACCAACATATAAGAATAAAGAAACTGAGATCACTGAGCTGAGTGGATATATATATATACATATATTTATATACTTTCAGTGCGGCGTTCTGCTACGAAAACAGAAGATACACATCTACATGTTATAGAAGTCCTATATATAAAGTTTCAACTTTCTGAGGCTACTCGTTTTTGAGATATAAGAGACAAACCACGTACATGAACGTAGAGACGCCAGGAAGAATCTTTTCTGAAAACATTTTAAATCAGTTTTGCAACTGGTTTGGGGAAAAAGTGTCCCTTATTCTGTCCTTACGTACAGATGTCATGCTAAAACATCCTTAAATTGCATTCGATAGCGGTCAAAATGGATATGTTTTTTTGAGATATGGTACCCGGAATTTTTTGTGGTTACAGTACTTCCTTTACTTCTTACAAGGAAGTAAAAATGGTAGTCTTGTTTTCACACACTGTTACGTAGAGAAGTGTTGGTCTCAAAATCTGTTAGTATTGAACTACAAAAGATATTTGATGATGTTATAGAAACGGTAAACTTCACACCAGAATGTTTAAAAAGCTCTATGAAAACATGGAAAAGAGCACACAGATTTGTTATCCACTGAAATCCAGTGATTAACTACAGGCAGAGCTTTTAATAGGAGTTTTAAGCTAAAAGAAGAAATGCATAAACATTTAACATAAAACAACAAACAATATTTTACTAAACGCTTTAAGGATTAAATATGGGTGCCAGATGCTACCTTATTTAATAGATATTTTTCATCGCTTGAATCTATTGAATATTTTATTGCAAGGTGGTGAACAAAATTTAATAAAATGAAGTGGCAAGTTTCTTGAATATATAAAAATTTAGCTTATGGAAAGATAATGCTGTAAAAGGGGAAACTTGATAGGTTTAAATTACCGGTGGGACTGAAAAGTAGAGGTGATTGCCAACAAATTTCAGGTTTCATTGTATCCATCTTAAAGGAAATGTTGAAGAAAACTGGTCACTATTTTCCATCCCTGTCAACAGAACTAATCCAATTCGGTGAAGAACCCATTCGTTCTTAGAACCTAACTTTAAAAGAAGAACTTTGCGACTTACAATTGGAAGGCTCATTGAGAAGGATATTTGATGACATGATTTTGAACAAATTCTGGCCTTGCGTTGAAAGTGAGTATTCTACGATTCGTAGGAAAGTAATTAATACAGTTAATAATTATTGCAATTTTCAACATCTGAGCATGCGTGAACAAAAGATTTATTGTTTAGTAAGCATTAAGAATAAGGATAAAAATCTTTCCTTTTCTGTGGATAATGAAATCCGCCTGTGTCTATCAAAAATTGGACCCCGAATTCAACAATTATGTTCCAAAAACAAGTCCAGGTTTCACATTAATATTTGTTGTAAATTGTTATACTACAGAAATTTATTATTTATCCATACCTAATAATTTTTATAATTATACCAGTTGCATTTTGTTTGGTTTTGAAATAAAAGACTGAAATGATAATATTTTTTTGTTTCTATTAATGACCGTTAATAAAAATATTATGAAAAAATATTGTTGCACGGACGTTACAGTTCCCTAGAACTTGAACATTGTCGCAAGGATTCCATAAGCGTGAGAAGGTTTACAAACGCTGCTCTGGAGTATAGTGGACTTCCTACGGCCTTCAACATGCTTTCGCACAGTATTTCCATATTCGTAGCCTTCTTAACACGTTATATAACATTTTTGAAACGTCTATTGCTGTGACAACTTGCGTAACGTCCAAACGCTTGACAAATTTCCAATAATATCTTGCAAACATTTTGCAGTCAATATGGGAAGTTAAAAATGAAAATTTGCAGTAGTTGTTTCAGAAACAAGAGCACGATTTTTCCCTCAAGCCTTATTGTTTTATTATGAATAAAGAAGTAGCTTGGACTTGAATATTAAGGTTGTTGACAAGACTGTCTATGGTGGCATTTTCAACTAAATTTATATCTCAGTGGGGAGATGATTTTGGAGAAACATAAATAATTTGTTTAATGTAGCGAAGTTATTGAGATTATATTACTGAGATTATTACCCGCAGTACAAGATATCCTGTAGCTGAGAAACCCAAAAGCGCTGTAAGAGCTATTCGAATTAGCCGTAAAGTTCCAGAATCGGCGGATAGCGAAATATTCGAGATTTCCTACCCAGAGTTACTATCAGCAGTTCTCCCGACAGCCGGTAGCAGAAAGAAACAAATACAACGAAGGAAAACGCTTTCTAACCACGCTGTCAACAAGCAAGAATGAAAACGGTAAGGCCAAACACCGCCATCGCACCCAGCAAACATCAGGAACAAAGAAGAATTTAAACGAATAGAGGGACCTGTGAAATTGAGGGTTCAGACGCCCTATCGGGAAGCTATCGCTTAACGTTCAGGTAAAAAACGGAGTTTTGAAAGTTAAATTTTTTGTTGTTAAAAATTTGCAAAATAATGTAATTCTAGGTACAGAGTTCCTTAGGACGGCGCACACCATAATAAGCTTTGAGGAAAACTCTATTATCTTGGATGTGGTGCCAAATGTGGTGGAAGAGGAAAAAGTACCTGAAATTAATCTCCAGCATCTAAAGGAAGGGGAAAGATCAAAGCTAGAAGAGCTCTCAAGCAAATTTAATACGTTATTTTCCGAGAAACCAGGGAATACCCAAATTATTACCCATGCGATAGAACTAAAATCAAGCGAACCTTGTAAAGCAAAACCTTATCGTTATGAAAAGGAAAAAGAATCAATAATAGAACACCACATAAAAAAATGTTAAGGGATGAAATAATTATTCCCATCAATAGTGAGTATGCTAGCCCAGTTGTTCTATGCAGAAAGAGATATAATTTGCCCCCTTCGGATCCCAAAGCTTATCGTTTTGCCATCGATTACCGAAAACTTAATAGAATGACTAAATTTCCTATTTACTCTTTAGCGGCAATAGAATATATAATAAGGAAAATTAGGTCTACAGAATTTATGATCACTCTTAATGTTACTTCAGGCTACTTTCAGCTAGCCATGAAACCAGGATACGTGAATAAAACGGCGTTTGTCACAAAATCGGGCATTTATGCATTTTACGCATGCCGTTTGGGCTTTGCGGGGCCCCTTCAACGTTTCAACGCGCCATGGACATCATTCTGAGTACAGTCCTACGAAAATCCGGTTTGATTTATCTCGATTACATTATCATAACTAGTTACGCTAATGAACAAGACGTGGGAAGATCTCCACGAAGTTTTTTTATTATTGAGAGTAGCAGGTTTACTATTAATGCCGCAAAATGTAAATTCGAAACTAAAGAATTGTGATATTTAGGGTACAAAATCTCAGGGTATCGAGACTGAGTATTAAAAAATAAAAGCAATAAAATATTATCCTCCGCCAAATACGTCGAAGAAACATTCATCTTTTATTGGCATGTACTCATATTACCGTTTGTTTATCCACAATTTTTGCGATATTGTTGAACGTTTGTTAGTGTTAAAACGAAAGAAATCTATGTTTGCAGGGACAGCGGAGGCAAACATAGCTTTTGAACAATTGAAAACAGATCTAATTAATGCCCCAGTGTTCAAATTCCCGGAAGAGGACGAGAACTTGGAGATCGCGACTGATGCTTCAGATTATGCCGTGGGTGCAGTTTTAACTCAAAGAGAGTACCCCTTGGCATTTTTCAGTAAAACTTTAAGTCTGACACAAAGGAATTACAAAGCGACAGAAAGGGAAAAGTTAGCCGTGTTAATGGCAGTTCAGAAGTTTAGGGTCTATTTTGGAAACGCACCCGTCACAATCTACTGAGATCATGCGGCCATAGATAGATTATATTCTGGAAAGAATTTAACTCCTAGATTAATTAGATGGGCCTTAAAGTTACAAGAATACAACTTAATAATTAAGCATACTCCCGGCAAGGAAAATACAGTGGCCGACGCCTTGTCAAGAATTAAACTGGATGAAAATGGGGATCAAATAAAATGTACTATGTTAACTTCTAAACTTTTAGAATCCCGGGAAATAATTATAGCTGAATTGCCCAAGGATCCAGAATTCAATAATATCTATGCTTATTTAAAGGATCCAGATAATTTTAAGCATACAGATCTTACTGCAATTAGAAATATGCCCTAAATTACGAGATCATAGATAATCTGTTCTTCTATACTAAATCATCAAATTAAAACCATGAACTGAAACCAGCCATCCCCGCCACACATCCCCGTTGAGTATTTTGCAGGAACTTCATGACAGCCCCACAGCCGGTCATTTAAGGGTGAGGAAAACGGTGCGTAGAGTACGCAAGGTAGAGTACGCAACGGTGCGTAGAGTACGTATTTTCCGCAACTACAGAAGATACGTACAGCGTATGTCAGGTCCTGTAAGTTATAACAGTTAATCAACGACGTTAGTTATAGCCAGGCCGAGTATCTAAACAGTATTCGCGCGACTTTTCCTAATGAGATCCTCGGAATAGTCCTTCTGGGCCCTTTTTCCCAAAGCGAGTTAAATAAAAACCGATATCTTTTTGTGATTGCAGACCATTTTTCTAAGTGGATAGAAATAATTCCTTTAAAGCGAGTGTCAACTAAAATAGTTGCAGATGCATTCTTACATAAGTATATTTCAAAATACGGTGTGCCGATAAAAGTAATAAGCGATAACGGTAGGCAATTCGTTAGTCAAATTTTTGAGAACCTGTGTAAAGGGCTTGACGTACGGCATATAAATATGGTCCCGTACAGATCACAAGCAAACATTGCGGAAAGAGTTAATAAAAAATTGTTAAAATAATTAGAATTAATTAATGTCTGCGTTGAATTAGCATATGCTTTAAGAACTGCCAAGCATGATACAATGGGTAAAATGCCCTCTGAATTATTTCTGAGTAGGAAGATGTTGACTCATTTAGGTAAACTCTTTTTTGTTCAAGAGCGAGAACCAGAGTTTAACCACCAGAGTTAACCACCAGAACCAGAGTTTTCATGAGATTTTAAAGTGGAGGATAAGGTGTTGAAAAGAAAATTCACTATGTCTAGTGCACCAGAAAAAGTCGTATCAAAATTCACCCATAAATTTGAAGGGCATTATGTAGTACAGCAGATCGTTGGGGCTGTGATTTACTTAAAAGCAGAATCGGGAGAAAGAATAAAGGCTAGTCCGGATCAATTGAAAAAATATGATGAACGTAAAGATTTCGATGTCTTGCATAATTCTTCGAGGCTTCCGAATCAGAAGAGGCGGCTTCAATAGAGGCAATTCTAACCGCACCACCCGCGAAAAAGCAAAGAACCAAAGAAACTACAAGTTCCCAAACCAGCAGAAGAATTCCGGAGAAAAGAATCCCTCAATGTGAGGAAGATCCAGCCAAGAAAAAATTCAAGGGTGAAAGAAACGTCCCGGCTAGAAACAAGCATCGCCGTGTTATGACAAGGTCTCGCAGTAGACAGCACCAAGATACGTCAAGGAGGTGGCGGTGCACCGTTAAAAGTAATAAGCAATAACAGTAAAAGTAACAATTTGTTAGTCAAATTTTTGAAAACTCGTGTAAAGGGCTTGACATACGGCATATGAAAATGGTCCCGTACAGACCACAAGCAAACATTGCGGAAAGAGTTAATGAAAACATCGTTAAAATAATTAGAAGTTACTTTAAAACTTATCATAAAAGCTGGGATAGCTGCGTTGATGAACTAGCCTATGCTTTAAGAGTTGCCAAGCGTGATACAACGGGTAAAACGTCGCTGAATTATTTCTGGGTAGGAAAATTTTGACCCCTTTAGACAAACATTTTTTGTCCAAGAGCGAGAACCAGAATTTAAACAGGTAAATATTCAAAAGCTGATCGATGAAGCTTTAAAAAATTCAGATGTAGCAAGAAAGCGACAAAAACTTTACTATAACAGAAAACGCCGTGAATCAGATTTTAAATTGGGGGTTAAGGTGTTGAAAAGGAAATTCACTTTTTCTAGTGCACCAGAAGATATCGTACCGAAATTCGCCCATAAATTTGAAGGGTCTTATATAATGCAGCAGATAGTTGAGGCTGTTATTTACTTAAAACCAGATTCGGGTGAAAGAATAAAGGATCCGGAGTGGATCAATTGAACAGATATTTTGAACGTAATGATTTTGATGTGTTAAATAGTTTCTTGCAGGCTTCCGAATCAGAAGAGGCGGCTTTCCCAGGGGCAACTTTGACCCTGGGGAACCATTGACACCCCAGTTTCCACTACCCACAAAGAAAGAAAGAACTAACCAAATTACAAGGTCTCCGATAAGCAGAAGAATTCCGGAGAAACAACCTCAGGATACATCAAGGAGGCAGCGTAGAGAACTAATAGTACAAACAAGACCACCGGTCGACAAAATGAAAAAGAGACCTACCGAAGTTCAAGGCACAGACAAAAAAGTGAAACAACCTAGAGTTTGCAGGCAAGCGTCCGTAACGACCGATGAGCAAAGAACCAGTCTGCCGGCCAGTAAAAGGAAAAGACAGGACGTGCTGCAAGTGCATCTTAAGAGACCCACTCCTCAGCAGTCAAAAAAGGAGAAGCCAATTCCCACCAGCGGACAGGAAGCAGAGACGGAAGGTCTCATTCATGAACCAGTTGGGTTGGACACAATTCTGCAATAAGCGAATGGTCGAATACCAAGCTTCAAAAAGCAGAGATAAGTGAATATTTCTATAAATCTTTTCTGTTATGTTAAGTACATAAAAATGTTTCAAATACGAAGTTACAGGATAAAAGCTATTGCCTTGATTGGGGACTAAATTTATTTCAACTTTATTTTGCAAAAGCAGAAAGTATAGTGTATTATAGAAATGTTATGTTAATGTAAAGAACTAGTAGTTCGGTTTTGTTTGTTGAAAGACTATTTATGTTAACGCGCCAAGAGAAGCGGCCTGATACAAGCAGCTTCGTATTAGTACTTGTTAATGAAAATTTATTTTAAGTTCGCACTTTAGGCGAAGAAAACTATTCATTCAAGTAAAATTTTTATTTTATTCTCTATTGTCTTAAAAGTATTTGTTTGTAAAAGGTTGAAATATCTGTTGCGCTAAAGCAAATGATACTTTTATAAAAGTTTAAAGCTCAAAAGGGCATGTATAATAAATATTTAGTGCTAAAACTTCAAGATGTAAAGTTAATGCATATAAAATTTAATGTATTCAATTGAGTTCACTCAAACGAAATGTTAGCTAAATCAAATCATACGATTTTAAGAGAAACCTTACATGCGTTTAAGCCGATTATAGAAAATATGTGGTATGCATCTGTTTTGTAAGGCTCTCCACCGACACTTAGTTAATTTTCATGTTTATTAGCACATGAAGAATCTAGAAATGAATTTAGGGTGGTAAATTCTGATAAAGATAGCAAAATTATACATATTATGCACTTAAGAATTTCAAAACATTATACAAAACATCCTTGCTCCGTTATAAAAGTATCATGAGAAAAACTGATGAATATGAGATGAATTTTTGTTCAGATATTTCTGTGTCGACATTATCTTCTCAGTTTTTTCAGTGATAAGTCAGTATTTTTCCTCTCCGCTGTCTTCACTGTTAATGAAATTATTGTAGTAAAAGGCACATAAAGGGAGATACGTGAATAGCATGAACTAACGCTTTTATTTTCTGTCATTTTAGATTTGATTCAATAGCACTGTAGCCAATTATTATTCTTTAATAAGCCGCCCAACGGTATAGTGGTTAGCGTAGCTGACTGTCTTGCCGATGGGTTAGGGTTTAAACACCGGAGAAGCCATGGGTATTTATAAATGTATAGTGCCCGTACGTCGTGGGGGCACTCTAAATATGTGAGGAGCCGAAAGTCCTCTCGAGAGGTTGATGATATGGGAAGAGGGGACAGAAGACCCTTGGACCCGTTCCCCAAGGGTGCTGTCCATCAAAATTGGGGAAGAAACTGAACTAAGTCTCCCTGTCACCTGTAAGGTGCTTAAGGCTATTGCGAACGACATGCGTAATCTTGCGCTCCTTGCCACGAGGAGTTTCGTGGGCTTGGGCTGACTATTGCTCAAACAAGTGAGCATTAGACAACAACAATTCTTTCATGAGCATTAGAGGATTTAATTAGCAAATGTTGGATTTGTAATACAGCATGTTACTTACTAATTATAAGTTTCGGAATTCTTCTTGAAATATTGGAGGACAATAAAATGCATCACGTAGAAAAATAAAAATTCTGTAGTATTAACACACTTTTTTTTGTCCACATAAAATTATCTTAGTTGCTACAAAGCAAGATTTGAGATTATACCACATTCATAAGGCATCATACAACTCTTCTGAAGTATTGCGACATCCGGTTTCTATAAGCACGACAATACTGGTAAAGGATTATCTGTCTCGTTCTTCAAGCGATGAAAAGATGCCTCTGTGTATTCAATTAACATAAGAGAAAATACGTGTGGCAGAGCTAAAAGAGGATAGCTAAAGGAGGATAGTCGAAACTTGTGATCACTAAAAGCACTGGCTGCGATTAGTCTCGAGAGCGATTAAATTGGAGCGTGGAACTGTTGAAGTTGCGAGGAGGGTCTATTCAAGAGGATGACGACAAAGTCTGGTAATCGATTTCTAAAACGAATGTCTCTCTCTGTAATTATGATTTAAAATGATGATTTAAAAGTTGAATTTGAAAAAGACTGTGCTGTCAATTTAAGTTTGAGAACTGTCCAAAGACGCCATACAAATTGCAATCTGCATACGTATTGCTCCAAAAAAAGCCTTTTTACTTGCAAAACCAAAATGATGCAGAACCGACTTTCATGGGGAAATGAGCATGTTTCATGGTAAAGGCTCAGTGGGACCCAGTAATGTTTTCGGGTGACTTTAAATTCAACTTGCATGAATCGGACGGGAAGCGGTATGCCCGGAGACCTGAAAGGAAAGCTTATCATCCAGACTACATCTTGTATATTGGGAAATTTCCAGTGAGCCAAATGGTCTGGGAATGTACATTCAACAGAGGAGTTGGACACAACAGATTTATTCCTGGACCTATGAATGCAACAGTTTACATCCAGATCTTGAAGGTGTATAAAGCCAGTTATTCGGGATCATTTTAAAGGTGTTGTTAATTGGAGTCTCCAACAGCAATCTACACCCTGTCATATCTCGGAATAGGTAAGTACGTTATAACTTTATAATCCATGCATGATTTTGTTGCCTCATTTCCAATTTTTCATCTACACAACGTAACTTATGTTACAAAAGTTATTTCTTCCCTTTAGGTATGTAAGTGTCTGACAAAATTTGGTATTAAAGTTTTAGACTGACTTTTGAATAGTCCTCATCTGAATAATACTTAAAATTGACAGCATATAATGGGTACGAAAATTGCTGCTAATAAGCCTGTTACTAAGAGTAAACTGTAGGAAAGTCTTCATGTAGTTTCTTCATGTTAGTATTATTAGGGTTTAGTTCCATGAAATCGGTCCGGATTATAATAAGAAGTTCATATTTTCTTTGCTGGAACACTGGAAGGTTGTCATCGAAACTCGTAGAGTATCTACTAAATATTGAAGTGATGCTTATCCATTCATATGCATCTAAGTACATGTAATATGACTGCAGTTATGTATAATTTATATTAACTGCGAAGTTTGTGTCAATTGATTCGTTCACCGTTTTTTTAAATATTTCATTTTTCGCTTCGTTCATTCTTCTGACTAATCAAGTATAAATAATTTATTCCAGTAAAAGGTGATTAAGATTAAAATTATACAACTTCATTTTATCACAGTAATATGACCTTAACATAAAATATATACGTTAAATACAGTATTTTCATACATTTCTACTTTCTCGCAGGTGATGAAGTTTTTTTGTCCTCTACTGTATAGTCCATCAACATACTACTGTCCATCAACATAAAATATTGTTTTGTTATTTCAAATAATGAAACTACCTTTGAAGCTTTTCAAATAATAAAACTCTCTGATTACGTTCTTATATAATTTGCTTGGGCGCAAAGCCTTGAACAAGAAACTTTTCAATACCTGTTTTGGTAATGGTGGACTAATATCTAAGCCATCTTTTCTCATCGATCATATCTGGTGAACTGACTCAAGAAAAAGTTTACACGATGAGAACTTTATATCTTCAGCAGCTACTAGAGAATCACAGTAAGCAATAAGAGCTAACTTCAGCCATAAGTTAGAAGACTTCAAATTAGTATCTATTGGTATTTTAACATTCTAACAATCTAACCGTTTCCACACAATTAATAGTTGAAAGCTGAAAGTAAGATTGTGTAACTTCCTCAATTGTTTCTTGGTGATTCTATATTTTATATTTTTTTAAATAAAGGAAAGAAAACTAAATTTAGTAACGCATGTTTTACGAAATTTAAAAACGTTGGAAGGTTTATTTTAATTTTATAACAGTTATTTTAAGTTTATACCTCTTTCCTATCTCTCCTAGCTTCAGCTTACAATGCCTTACGGAATGAGGTTTTAGAATCTCGTTAAATGCAAATGAGAATTAGAGTAGTATTTAATTCAAAGTTCCACTGACTTCGAGAGAAAGAGTTAGGATTCCTGAATAGCGCGCGTTTGCCTTTTGGCTACGTCTCACTAACTGTTAGTACGTTCGGCCGTAATACGTGCCTTTTGATAGCTTTGCTGGTTAATTTAATATTATGGGCCAACTTGTTTAGAATTGTGTTAGCTTCGGCTAAGTTACTTTAATTAGTCATTAGTTAGTTCTTATATTTTAAGCCCAAGTGGAGGCTTTGCTGTATGCCTTGAGAAAGAGGCCAAATGTAAATCATTATTTCGAGGCAATAAAGGGTAATTAACCTTTATTGAGTTTACATTTCTGTTTTTAGACTTGAGCGATTATTCGCTTAGCTGTTCACTAAATTCATCAACACTTAGTTAATAGGATAAAAGTGAGGAACATTACAAAGTTCTTTCCGTTTCAAAGGGGAAAGTTTAGAAGTAAACTATTTATAATTCTTCTCAATTCCCATCAGAGAATAATTAATAGGGGCATAAAAATAATGAAATCATAAGACTCTGAAAGGCATAAAAGAAAGACTAATATATCTTTTTTTTTCGTTTTAAGCAATGTATTTTGATTAACTCTAATGAAATACAGTTTTATTAGTCGCTATGAAAAAAAGACATATATATTACGTAAATATTATATGACTGCTTAAATCTGTAACAGCTTCTATAAATGAAAATATCATTTTTGCTTTTTCTCTAATTTTAACATTATCCTTTCTTCATGTTAAAGACATACACTTTTGGTGGATAACTCAAGGATTTGTCCGTCTAGGGCTTCAGATCGATATTCTATTCCGATTTCTGAGCAGTATTTGTAAGTATGAGCAAGCATTTTCAACGAAGTAAGATGTCACGCACACCTATTATGATACAGCGTTACTATTATTAGCAAATTACATGTTTGGTTTTAGCTGTATGACAGCTGAGCTGTCAGATTATTCTGTAACACTGCCAAACGTGAGCAAGTAACATAATTAATTTCTACTCTCATCATAAAGATCCTTTTTTGAATAGCTGTACTTCCTATGACTTTCTGAAAGTGAACGAAACGTTACTCTGTAGCGAACTCTGGACAATGAAATCTTTCATTCCAATTCCGCACGAACGGCAAAAATACACGCTTTATAGAACACGAGGAAGGATCAAACAATGACAGAGGAGTGTAGTTATTACGTGCACGTTTAACGCTTAAAACTTAACTACAGTTCCGCTGTGTTACTTTCAAGTCCTTGATGTCAAGGGTAAATTTATCAGCTCAAAGAAATTAACTGAAATGTACGTTAAATGCTACAGTATAAGGTCTGAAAAATAAACACATACTATAAACATTATCTACAAAATTAGGTTAGGTTAGGTTAGGTTACTCAATTATGGCAAAGCACACGAGGGCTATCTGCCTAAAGGGAGGGATGCCTTCGTGGAGGACTTTCTAAGGGAAACTGGCTCGTATACACGTTACACATGAGGAAAACCACGAAAACTCCCATGCAGCCAGCCCGTTCGCGGGAATCGAACCTCGGACCGAACTACCAGTGTTCAGCGTTTTTACCGCTCGGCCGCTGGTGGGCCTACAAAATTATACTTTCGGGAACATAAATTAAATGTATACACAAAAGCTATAATTCTTCTCTTTGAATATTAGCATATTCTCCCAAATATCTTTTGTTATGTCAGCAAATATCAGTAACCATTGTGAAACAGAACACCTTCAGTCCCCACTATATAAAAAAAGGGGTACATAAGTTCTAAATCCCTATAAAACAAAATTATTTATCAACTGTTGATCATAATCATATCCTCGTAAGGCAGTTTTTTACTTCTTTGTAAGAAGTAAAAGGGAAGTATTGTAATCGCGAAAAATTTCGGGTATCAATATTTAAACCAAAATATCTACTTTGAACGCTATCGAATGCAATTTAACAATGTTGTTGAGTGACATTCGTACGTAAGAACAAAATAAAGGACTTTTGTAAGTACGTACATACGTACGAACGTACGTACATATGTATCTCGTAAAACTCAAAAACGTGTAGCCTCAGAACGTTGAAATTTTGTATACAGGACTGCTATAACATGTAGATGTGCATCTTCTATTTTGGTTGAAATCGGCCGTACCAAAGGTATATAAATTTATGTATATATATATACACTCTGTTACTCTGCTCAGTGAGCTCAGTTTTTTTATTCTTGTATGTTGATAAATTGCGCATTTTTTGCTTCAAAAATAATTGAATTATTTTGTTCTTATGTTCCGGTTAAATCTGCATGCAAGATTTATAGAGTTATCAACAATTTAAAAGTTGTTTGAGCGCGGCCAAGCCAAATCATTTTTCTCATGACGGACATATTTGTTTACATTTGAAACTTAGGAGAACGTTGGATTTGTTGCCAATCTAGAGAAAATAAGCTTCGCAACAACAAAGATAACGCCTTCTTTTATTATTGCGAATTAAATCATGCATGTCATATTCCGTACAAGGAAGTCATGTGATATACAATCAGTTTTTTTAAGGGAGAAATGGCATCGTGCTTTGGACCACCAAGAGTGACATTAAATGTTTTAACTAAATAGATTAAACTGGCGAATTCGCTTGCTGCTGCTACAATTGTGCCGTGTGATGAAACTCACACACGAGTTCCGTGACTTATTCTTCTGGCAAGGTGATCGGGGACAGAATTCAATGTGACGATCGAAGTCAGAATCTGGAATTCGTAGGAGAGAACAGAGATACGAATTTCTCTACCCCCGGCGAAATGCGAATTTCTCTACTCACGACTACAAGAAAAGAAACAGGTAAGTGACTAAAATGAAAACATTAAAAGAGCAATAAAATTTCTCAAATTTGTAGACTGCGCAAAAAATAGGGGGGCAGTTATATATCTCTCGTTCTACTCGTTCTCGTTCAACTTGCGTTTTTCATGTCTCGAAAGCGCGACTTAGGATATGTATTAGATTTGCATATAGCATTGTTCTAATATAGGTATTTGGACACAAAATCGGTCTTTTTCTGAAATGACATATAAATTTTTTATCCATATTTCAATTCTACGATTCAAGTTATTCCTAGATATTAAATTTTGTAATTTTTGGTGAGAAATTTAAAAAGAAATTTAAAAATTTAACTTGGCACATTTTTTTGCGGTTTGAAATTCCAGAATTCTTAATTCATAGTAGCGAACTTACTTTCCTTTTTTATTCAGATGCATGAAAGGAAAAAAAGTCCATCTTTCATTCTTTCAAATAATTTTAACAAAATGCGTAAACTACATTTTCGCGATTATCGCTCATATTAAATACGAAAAATTTCAAAACGTGCCAAACTTTAAATTCATGTATATCTTCGGAAATTTTGAATCAAAAACTCTAGTTTTTTGTAGATATGCTTAGAAATATATCTACTTCAAATCATGTTAAAAATTTTTCAGGTTATAATACAAAAACGTTTTTGAAAAATTTATAAAAAATATTTGGATATTGTTTGGAGAACAGCCTTGGTTGCGCCAAATTGGCTTCTTTAAGAGTATGGGCGACATTTCATCATGCCAACGGAAGTAAATATCATGTGAGGAATAGGCGCTTTAATTTAATACTCTTCGCTGTTGCTTTGATAATTAAACAGTAAACACAGCGATACTTTCCGTTTACATCTCCCTACAGGAAGTACGTCATCGAATGACTACCATTGCCTGCCATACCACAATAAGCTGTTTCTCCCTTTTTGGGGTCAAGGCTGTTCTCCGAACAATATCCAAATATTTAAAATACAAATTTAAAAAATAAATGATAAAGAATGGGTGAATTATATTTGGAATGCACCTAAATTTCGAATTCTGGAAGAAGGAATCAAGTAAATTTAATAAGAAAAAGAGATATTAATAAATGTACGTGAAATTCAATTAACACCGAGGAGCTAAAGTGTTTAGAGCTAATGTTTTAAAAACTACTCATATGATTTTTACAAAACTTGGCAGTTTGGCATAATTTGAGTCTTAGAATAGAAATATGGAAAAAAATGGCAAAAAAGTGGTTTTGTGTCAAAATATCTATATTAGAACAATACTATATATAAATCTAATTCATATCCTAAGTCGCACTTTCGAGACATGAGAAACGCAAGTTGAATTTCGTCAATCGGCCCAGTAGAACGGGAGTTATAGGTGTGTTCCCCATCCTTTTTTTTTCCTCAGTGTACATTGTTAACAGTTATTCTTTTGTGTTCAAAGCACATATGCCGATGCAAGGTCATATTGCGATGGTTAAAGCAGCCGGCAATATGACCTTGCATCGCTGAAGAAAGAAGCAGTGCCATTGTAAAGACGGTCACCTTACTGTCGACATGCTCCGCGTTAGAACAACGATGTCTAAATGTGATATTTGAGCAGCCAAAGTGTAAAATCAATTGAAATTCATAGCGGAGTGAAAGCTTAATGAGGTAAATCGTATGTACCCCTGCAGCAAGTGTACGAGAGATGTAGGAAATTTAAAAGTACCTAAAAGTGACATTACTTTTGTTGGCAAATTCTGTCATCAGCAAGAAACAGTATGCTCGCTTTCTTCTGGGATACAAATGGGGTAATTTTGAACCATTACGTAGAAAAGAGAACAATAGTAACCAATACCTATATGCAGATCTGCAAAATCATCTTTGTCTTTCAGTAAAGATTAAAAGAAAAACTTTAGGAGTGTTGTTATTGCATGCCAAAGCTCAACCATGGGCTGCATTTAACTGTTGCAAGCACCCAGAGTACAAAATCTGAATGTTTCGCATATCCGCCTAATTCACTAGATATCACTCAGTAAATCTGATGTATTCTGGTGGTAGAAAACGCGACGGGAAGCAGGCAAGCATTCTCAAAGCAATGAAAATTGCAGTAGGTGAATTACTGTAGTCATACGTAAAAGCATTGCTCACGTTGCACTAAGTATGTCTAAAAATGACGCCCAAATAACTTTCTTTAATCCAAATAAAAATATTAAATAATTAATATTTTTATTTGGATTAAAGTCGTAAATAAGATTTCTTTATTTTAAGATTAAACACAAGTAATTTTGTAAATAATATGTAAGGATTTTTTTATTTCATCTAACCAGTTATTTTATGTCAAGTAGTTTTACTGTCATTCTTTCTTTCCGTTTTTCTGCCGGAATGCTAATTTTAATTCGTGTTCTGGTGGTCGCGGCACCAAAATGTTCTGGTCTTATGGTACCAGACGTTAAATACTAAGTTAAATTACTAACTGTTACAATTGAAACCTGAAATTAAATAATTTGTCTACAATAACATCATAACCAAAACTTCATTGCGTTGTGTATATCCTTCCCAAAAACTAACCCAAACAACCCCTAAGACCAAGCAGGAGTACTGGTGTTAAGAACATTACACAAGACATCATAAGAAAATACTCTGAATCAAATATATATAAATAACCAAGGATATTTATTGCAGCATTATAAGGAAGACACGCAATCTTTCAACTTAATTTCTAGATCTATGGTACCAGGGTAACAATTATTTAAAATAATGCATTTAGAATTTATAATATATATTGCTATTTTCAAATATGCACCGAGATGAATTAATCAAAAATTTTACACCGTAAAAATTAATATTAACCTTTCATATGCAGTTATCAAACTCTGCTGGCCAGCATCAAAATACACAGGAAATTTTATGAATCACCGAGCATGGTGTCTTAAGTGATATTGATAGAGATTACTTAGTTCAAAGAAATTTCTTAATTTACTCAGGTAAAAATTACATACATCAATTTAGCAATCCCTTAGGCAGTTAGAAAATATTACATACTCATGTAGATCCGTTGGAGAAAAATGACTGCATTTATTCCTACATTCAATTACTCAACTAAGGGTAAAGTAGAATTTAAATTTTAAATTGTTCCTTAATTTGCAAAAGTTAAAGTTAATTCTCAACCAAAAATAGTAACAACTTAAAGTAAAAAGGTAAAATTTAGATAAGTTAACAAATTTAATACTCTATCTTAATTCATTATATATAAATTTTAAATTACAATCCAAGTTAAAGTTAAAAGGTCCTAAATAGAGTAATAGTGCAGCAGTTGCTTAATTAAACAGCCTGGATTTAAGATCCAGCAGAAAAATTTGGACTAAAAGTTAAATAGAATTTAATTGGAAATTAAATACACATATAATTACTCCTTACTTTAATAATTCATAACTGGAAAATTTTTCTTCAATTAATCAAATCTCTTAAAAATTTTTAATTAGCCTTATTACTTAGGAAACATGTTCACGGAAGTTAGGTTGAAAGCTGTACTGAATTTCAGGTGAAATTAACAATCAAAAGGTTGAACTCACTTGGAGGGAAGAATTTTGAAACTTAATTAAGCATTAACACATTTAATAGATTTTTCTCCGGATGACCAATCCATAGCAGGTGTTGAACAAGGCTCTCCTGACGGCCAATCCTTAGCAGATGTTGAACGAGGGACTCCGGCGAGAAACCTGGACACTTGGGTCAGACAATATGAAGATGGTAAAGTGCATTTGTGCAGCATAGGAAATCTCCTAAAGGTACCTCCCTTCTCCGTCTAGGCTCATCCTGGCGAGTTGATGGTAGTACTCGGATCTAAGTGACCGATCAGGAAGAAGCCGGATAGCTGGATTCAAGTTACATCCACTATGGTGTTAACGCATTGATTCGATGAGAAAAAACAACATTCTAGACTCCTACACGGGGATGGTAAAGTGCGGAGGAGTAGGCTTCAATTCATCGTTTTAGATGTACATCTTTATCATATACCCCATCTCCCCAAAAATGGTAGCCAGCAAGACGTAAACATGTCCACTACCGGACACCCCGGGTCAACATCGGCTCTTCCAGAGGAAGAAAAATGCAGGGTTTTCTTACAGCTGCGAATCCAAGGCAAAAAAAAGGGCTGAACATGGCCTTGCACGACGATTTTAATCGTCCAGAATCCAGAATTTTCGAAAATCACCAAATTTGGTGAATTAGTATGCAAATCTCGCCAAACACAAAACAGTGCTGCGAAAACTTAGTTTTTCCTTCTTCACACCAAAAAAAATTCCACCCTCGCCACCCCCTTCGCCAACAAGGAGGGGGGAGGGAAAGAATGCAACAACCCTACCACGCAACCGGACGCAGTACATGACCTTGACGAAGGGTGTGCTCGAAATGGACCCTTTTAGCAGAATAAATTTTTAGACACGAAATTCAACAATTTTAGCAATTAAATGGGCATAATTCTCCAACGGGGCGACGTACAGTCATGAAAGTAGATTCATAAGAAGGCTAAATTTTTTCTCTCTAAGAGGTATAAATTTCATCCATGTGAATAAAAAGGAAGTATTTTTAAATTTCAAATATTACGCAGAAAGCAACCGATTTCCCATTGTCTCCTTTTCCCGAAAGCTATTACTATCGAACGCGTAACGTAAGAATGAGAACTCCGTTTAACTCGCATAAAAATAATTGATTCAATAACGTAAGCAATACAACTCGTGAAGAAAGATTTAGAATAAGCATAAATTAGTGCATATAATTTTACTCACTCAATAATTAATTAACAAATAAACTGCAATTAACTACATATTAATCCATACTTCAAAAGTAATTAAAATCACTACATAACATTCGCGTATATTAAAATGAGGTAGAAGGAGATAGCATTTAAAGGAATGCTTTGGTTTGTTTAATCAGAGCATTTTTCGCTTGCTAAAGACCCCGTTGTTAATTGAAATTCAAACTGGTGTGCAAAACTTAAGCAACAATGTGAAAATTTAGTAGATAGCCATGAAATTGCGGAAAAGGAGATCTGGAGATCAGTACAATGAACACGTAAGTCAATAGAAATATCATGCGTAGGCAAATATCAGGAACGAAACGTCAGAGGCGACGCGAGCGTACACAAAACGCGTGATGTCGGCGCGCGCAGCTCAACAGTAGAATAAAGGGAAGGACGGAGACGCAATTCAACATATTCGCTGCAATTGCCAGTGAGTCAGTTCGTGAAATATTGGTAGAAGAAATCAACTGGACGATTTCACACGTGGAAGAATGATCGGAAAGCTGGAGGAGGGGCGTACTGTCGCCAGTGTAGCTGGAGAGTTCGGAATCAACAAAAGTGTCGTTTCGCGCACTTGGAAAGCGTTCCAAACCACAGGTACAGCTGTTAGAAAGATTGGTGGTGGCCGCCCGAGGAAGACATCTGCAGGGGATGATCGATATATCGTCCTGCAGGCGAAAAGAGGCCGACAGCAGTCAGCAAGCGCATTGCTCAGGAACTCTGTACAGCAACGGGACGACAAGTGTCGCGGTTTACTGTGGCCAGACGCCTTCACAAAGAGGGCCTATTCGCCCGCCGTCCTGAACGCTGCCTCCCGTTGAAAGTTGGCCACCGGCGCCACCGTTTACAGTGGTGCACAGAGCACAAAATCTGGAGAACTGATCAATGGAGTCATGTCCTCTTTACGGATGAGAGTCGTTTCAGTACCAGAAGCGATTCTCTAGGCGTTTTGATTTGGAGAGAGGTCGGGACCCGGTTTTATCCCAGTAACATCAAGGAAAGGCACCGTAACGGTGGTCCTGGAGTTCTTGTCTATGCTGAACGGGCGAACTGAGCTCCACGTTTTCGACAGAGGGTATTTAACCGAGGATCGCTATTGTGAGGAGGTACTCCTTCCCCATGTGCGTCTGTTCCGAGGTGCCATTGGCCCAGACTTAACTTTTATGGATGACAATGCACGGCCACATCGGACTCTTGCTGTTGAGAAGCTACTGGAAAGTGAAGATAGATTTAAATCCCATCGAACGTGTGTGGAGTGCTTTGGGGAGACGCATTGCAGCACGCTTACACCCTCCGGAGAACACCCAACAACTCAAGCAGATGTTGATTGTACCACAAGAATCCTACCACAAGAATTGTTGCACTGGTTCTGAGTATGCGGAGACGGTGCGAAGCAACCATTGCAGTGAGGGGAGGGCATGTTCCATATTAAGGAACATCTGCTTGTTGTTCTTCCTCTTGGATAGACAATCATGAGTCACGATACTATGCGATCAAAAAAGCTTGTTTTTGTTTGATTCCATAGCGTATGCATTGTATACCTTTCTCAGCTCCGAAGCTTTCGTCATCCTTTACGTACATAATACTCTCCTTCATTTCTGTATTTCATGTCTCTCAGTTGATTTCTCGTCGAGTTATGGCAAAAAACCTTGCTGTTGCTTAAGTTTTGCACACCAGTGTAAAATAACAGTGTTAGAATTGCGGTTTTGTTTTCTTCTTGCCAATAGACTTGTTGCGCCGGTATAGGTTTGAGCCAACGTGCCCGTTATTCATTTCTGTATAGCCTTTGGCTAACTTAACATTTAATCTCATTTTAATTTGAATTCATCACTTTTGAGTTATGCTATTAATGCTGGCTGATTTTGTAAGCGCAAGAAATGACTTCTGTGAAATTATTAAAATATTAATAAAAGGGTCTTTTACACCCTTCTTATGTATCTCTGTTTTTTTATTGGACGTAGCGATAAGTCGCTTGCATCCAGCTAGGGTCTTTTCTTCGAGTATGCTTCCCCAAAAGAAGATAATCTATAAATAATAGTCATAATTAATTCAGGAATACAATTCTAGTTTCCATTTATAATATGTCGTATGACCAATAAACACAAGTAATTGATTAACATAGAGTCCACTACCGATTAGCCGCCGTAATATTGAGCACAGCCTACACGCTCAACTTAAAATCACGGTTGATACGTCGCTCGTTGAGAAAACACAACAAAGGAAATAAATGCTTATTATGATATTTTAAAAGAATGCTGTCAGCAATTTACCTGCCCTTTCAAGCTATTTAATCTACAGAATAATTTTATTTGATCACACAAATTAAATTAATATTAAAAAAAACACCACACAGTAAATAATGGAAGTATAAACATCATTAGAAACGAGGAAACAAAGTTAAAATCCATATTAAAATACACATTTGCAAAAGAACGTGAACTATGTCATTGTGTTCAAACTTCCATAGAATAGACAGTAAAAGTCTGTTAGAACATTTAGATATTTCCCAGATCAACCGAAATACACCTTTTGCTATCACGTCTATTATCTCACGCTCTCTTCTTTTCCTTTCCGTATTTTCTGTAGACAATTTTGTTTTACGCTAATGGATTGTCATAAAAAATTTTTCTGATGATCCGCTAATACACACTAAGTGTACGTTTTTATTTTACTTTCGCGTTTTAAAGTATTCATTAACCAGAGGAAAGAAAACACCGTCAGAAAAATAATGAATGAGAGATAATGCGTTTGCAAAAGTGTTTATCATTTATCGATACTTAACAGAATACTAACAGAAGTGTTTAGAAGATAACAATTTATATAATTATTACAAATGTTATATGTATACAAACGCTAGGCATAGAAAAATATTTTATTATAATTTTACTGCATATAGTGGTATTAATTAAGTTATTATTAACATAATTACAGGTATCCATGGCATGTATTCAAAATTTCTAAGCTACAAGTTTCATCTACAAGTTCTTCAAACATCGCATCTCAGAAACAGAATTACTTATAAAAAACAATCTCGTTAAATGTAGCATTGTAATTCAGCAGTTAAGCCTTGCGTTGTTCAAGTGCAAATTACATCTAATAATTGCCCCCCCCAAACAATTTAGTGGTTAGGGAAGCCTGACTGCGATATCGAAGAGCTCGGATTCGAATCCCGGAGAAGGCATGGATGTAAATTGTCTGCCCCTTCATAGACGGTAACGGTGGCCTCCTCTTAGGTGCCTCCATAATAAAATGACCGCAGCCTAAAAATGGCTAGTGCCCGCCATAAAAGAAAAAAAATCTAATAACCACTTTTCTGCCGGAAGGATTTTATTTGTAGAACTTCATGATAATTGGCCCAATCCAGAGATTTGTTCTAGTCTCATTTGCTCAACAGTTAAGTTTTTTACTGAAACTGATACAGCTGAGTCGAAATGCTCGTTTTTGTTAGGGAGTACGTATTTGTTATTTGAAATGATTCTCAGATCTCGGATACACTAAGTAGAAGAAACGTCAACTAATAACTCGATAGTAATACCCAAATGTCTATTTGTATCGAAAATTAAATTTTTGCGAATAGTTAGAGGTAATGGGAATTTTTGTAGCAAGTACTGAGAGCTTAAAATTGTCTTGCACATTAGTTTTTAAATTCATTCGCAAGACTATTATTATTAACAAATTTTCAATCATCAATATTTAATTTTTTTCAAAATTCTCTATTCTAAATTCGGTGTATCAAGTACATCATCAACTGCAACTACGCATAGCTGCCGTAACGCAACTATACTCAGTGGTAAATTGTTACATCATAAAAGTAGAGAATTAATCCATGATCTGCAAAATTTATTAGAGCGCATGAAAGTGCTGGGGTGACGACGGTTCGCTGCACTGATGGTGCGACTTTAGCGGCAAGAGTCTCTCCAGTGGAGAGTTTAAGAGTACTCTGGGTTCTTGCTTTGTCTATAGCAGTTTGCACACTGAATTCGTCACGCCCTCTTAATTTTTCTGTTGTTATTTTACGTCCTCTGATTCGTTATAGTTGAAACGATATCAGAGGAATAACAGGATCATTGGTTCTTCAGTTTCTCTGAAACCGAGAGGCTTTGGTGACAGACACAGTGCAGACCGCTAAAGTTTCCTTGACACTGGCAGTGATATTAGAATTCATGCCATTTAAATGGAGCCGTAATTGAACAAGTTACTGTTTCTTCAATCTCATAGTCTGTCGTTTGAGACCTCGTTTTCGAGAAAAGCGGCTTGTGCAGGACCGCATACATGAAAATCTTATCTCTGTGTGATCCGCTGACGCGCCCTTTAAATATGTGCATGTGGAAAGGTTAGGTTAGGTTATTCAATTATGGCAAAGCACACGAGGGCTATCTGCCTAAAGGGAGGGATGCCTTCATGGAGGACTTTCTAAGGGAAACTGGCTCGTATACACGCACACGGGGAAAACAACGAAAACGCCCATGCAGCCAGCCCGTTCGCGGGATTCGAACCTCGGACCGAACTACCAGTGTTCAGCGTCTTTACCGCTCGGCTGCTGGTGGGCCACATATGGAAAGGAGTGTTTAAGTAATTCATCAAGCTAACGAAATGCATTTCAGATGAGTAGAAGGTATTAAAAAGATAATAAGGAATAAGTTTGCAAATTTATACAAAAAAATGTCTTACAAAGTAGTTGCGTGCAGATCGCGAATGATATTTGTAGAACACATTTTTATCTTCAACATTTTATCTCATTTATTTAGACATAGTGTAATGTTAAAAAATTAATCATCAAATACATGATAATCAGTATATCCATCATCTTATTGCTACGAAATGGTGTTGTGAGTTAATAGTAGCTCATCATTGTTCACTATCAGTCTGCTGTAATAGTAATTAAAATAAACCATGATTTATGTACTTTAGCAAATCATTCAACTTGATAAAAAAGGGCATATGACATAGAGTTTAGTTAAATTAATGCTTCTCGGGCATATCGTCAAACTCAACTGAGATGGTTACTCAGCTTTAATCAAAATATTAGAGATTAGTAGTTCATAATATTTGTAAGTAGCGGAAGTATCAGAAGCTAGTTAAGTTAAATTGAGAGGAATGTATGTAACAACAGACAGAACGATACCGCTGAAATCCTTCTCTAATAACGATGCAAAAATTACAACTCATACATTTTTCAGGCTGATGCGATATGGAACCCACAGAAAAAATTTTTATAGAAAAATAAGTTAATTCTCTCTCATTATATCAGCAACAAATGGCACGCAGCTTTTAACGCTTTTCGTCTTTCTAATCAAATGGTCGTAAAAAGCTCAAGTTCTATCAAATTTCTCACCTATATTCAATTGTAGTCTATTACATGTGGCAAAATTGATTATAATCGATCAGAAATCAATACCGAGTAAAGAAACAAACGAACTCACAAACAGGCATTTTTCTTTATGTATATATATATATATATATATATATATATATATATTATAAAAAGAAAACTCTCCATATTACATCTCCAAGCAACGGAAACTCAATTTAAAAACATCATTGAAAAGATATTTTTCAGAATTTACAGAAATTTAAATAAATTTGAGTCCTTTTTGCTTTAAACACAGTTAAGAAAAACTAAATCGCAAAAATGCCAAAATCAAAAGTGAAATTACCATCTACGATCAATTAATAGCAACTAAAACAAGAGAGAGTGTTTCATCTTACTTCAAAGTAAGCATTAAATTATTTGCTAGATTCAAATCACTAATTGACACTCAATCAAAATAAAGATATTAGTCACTAAACTAAAAGAATCCTGTTATAAAGCAAATAATCTTTAAGATTAAAATTTTTCACTAAGAACACAATTAATCCAAACGAGATGCTTACTTTAGAAGACATATCCCCTACACTCTCTTTTCATTTCAAACACAAAAGTAAAAACAAAAGTAGATTCAAGAACAAATTTTAAAAAATCACAAGAAGATTAAAAGAAATAATCCATAAAATTAAAGTTAAAAACTGTAGTAAAAAACAAACTAGTAAGCAAAAATTAACCAACTTGCCTTCGAAATTTTAAAACCGAATGACTGGAATGCAAGTACGTATTAAGAGATGGAAGCAAAAGGGTTGTCGTAATAAGTAGCTTTCTATTGAAGGAATTTTAGCTAAATTGGCGACAAAACTACAAAGTTTCTTGGAGATATAATACACATAGAGCAGGCTGTTATTAAAATAGCGCTAAAGCTGCTTTTAGTTTGAATTTATATTCGTAATGAAAGTAATTAAAAGTAAATTAAGCTTTAGCGCAAGTCTTGGGCTTATTAATTTACTTTTAATTACTTTCATTATGAATATATATATATAGAGAGAGAGATTTTGTAAAACTTACGAATTTTTGATTAACAAACTTTACGATTTGAAAGCGAACAGTAGCAATACTTTTGGAAATAAAGCATTTTTATCCCCAACTCGCGAGACTGTTGGCTCTCGAACAATTAGTATTTTTAGAGTTTTTAATTAATATCTCGACTAAAACATCGTACGAAGTTGGAAGAGTCGAAATGGCTTCCCACGAATTTTTTAGAATCGGGAATAATGTATTTAATGTTTGGCAACGCTATTTTTACTTCTTAATTTTTAATTAACAAACTCTACAATTTAAGAGCGAGAATTGGCAACGCTTCATAAGGTATTTTCCCGCCTTAACATGCTTTCGTGGTGTAGTGGTCAGCACGCTCGACGCGTAACCGAGAGGTCTGTTTTTCAATTCCCGGCGAAGGCGTTGCTCATTTTTCATTACTCCTGCTTCCTAAATAACCTAATGTCTCTATAATTTCTCGAAATAATGCAGATTTTTATCTCCAGCGTGCGAGACTGTTGCCACTCGAAAAAATGAGGGCGAAAATTAGCGTTTTCAGAGTTTTTAATATTAATATCTCTGATTTTATGATTTTTTTTTTTTTGAAAATAGTGGACGACGTCGACATAGGGACCCCGAAACGAATTGTAGAAAGTTTAGTGACGATAGCTGTAGTAATCACTGAGTTAATCGCGAACAAACACACATACGTTCTTCTTTATATATATATATAATGAAACTTTATGTTAAAACATAACCAAAAGATCTGTTTCTTACCCCAAATAACTTTGCGATCTAACAAAGATTTCAAAAATGGTAATGCGTAATATCTAAATTTGCTTTGCTACTTAGATATTGGCATATATAAGCAGAGTTAAAACTGAACTTTTCTAAAATGCGTAAGATTCAAGCTGCTATTTCAATATCGTGTAAAAGATTTCTAAATTTTTTTGATCGTAAACCTATTAATCTGCGTGGGACTGCTAGTGGGAATATGGCCTACTTTCTTTAGGTCAAATGTCAAGGAAAGCATTAGCAGGCATCCCTACTAACGACATAAATCACTCCGTCATATAAAAGTAAATTTATGTATAGCCATGAAAACATAATAAAAGCAATATAATTTGCAATTCGATTTGAAACTGGCACTGTTTTAATGAAATAAAATAGCAATGATACAAATGTGACCTATCCTTAATTTTCTGGATTTCAGTTCAAAAAAAGGTTTTCTTAGCTCTCGATTTTAAAATATCTAAAATATTTGTATAAGCAGAGAAAAAGAAAGAAAACATTTACTCATTACTAATCATTCTCTATTGAGGTATATTTTAAAATCTGCGTTAAGTTCTTATAAATAGAGCTATGCTTATGAAGAAGATTCAAACGAAATTTTAGAAATGAAGTATATAATTAAAACGTTTGACTTCTAAAGCTAATTTCGTCGATAATTCAATGTGTAAAAGTTCAAATATGTAAGAGTTTTCTAAATCAAATCAAGTATCAAAGAGAGAAGATTATTTCAAAAATCAACAAATAAAACAATAAACATAAACCTGTCTCCAAAATTTATGAATATGTCCCTCAGAGCGGATTGATGATACAGGTCATCTAAAATTCAATCAATCGTATTTTTTATTTAACAAAATCCACCGGCCACGAGTCCAAATCTCTCGAAATTTCAAGGATAAGATTTTTAACAAATGTTTCGGTTAAGTTTCGAAAGATTCGAATGGCAAAAAAATCGAGAAGACTTCAATTTTTGAGTCTCGAATCTTTTTTCGTGATCAGTGTAATTTGAAGAAGAGAATGTTCCCTACCTAATTAACATTAAACATAAAAGTAAAAGTATTTGGTGAAAATTTTCTATACAATTTAGATTAAAAAGATTGCAGTAAAGCACGCTATGCCTTCGAGGAGAAATTTTTAAGGCAATTAGCTTGTATTTAGGTTACACATTGGGAAAACGACAAAACTTCCCTACAGCCAGCCTCTTTGTCGGTATCAGAACCCTGATCGATAAGCTAGTGTTTAGCTGGCTTATTCTCTTCGTGAATTTATAAGACATATTTTCGCCTCATCTTTTCTAACTCATCTTTTCGAATTCTGTTCGCTCTTTGAATTCTGTGCAGAGTCAGTGCCGTCGCCGGGATTCGAATTCTGTACCTCTCGAATAAGCACCAAGTGTGCTACCGTTATACCACAAAAACATGCTGGAAAAATGGAGAAAATACCTTATACACACCATTTCAAAAGAGTGACTGGGGATGAGCAGATTCAGTCACCAAATCATAGTGGTGACGAATTATAGTCCACTACCTTTTTGTTCGGGCGCCACTTGCAGAGACATTAAGTTGTAAAAAATGTGCAATTCCCTTGCCGGGACTCGAAACGGGGACCTCTGGAATACGCACCAAGTGTGTTAACGTCACACCACGAAAGCATGCTAGATGGAGGGAGAAAATACTTTATAACTGTTTTTTGAATCCCCTAAGTGTAATTAAAATAAAAGGAATCAGGTGATATTTCCCTTTAGGGAAACGAAAGTAGCCAAATTTGAGAGATAATAAGTAAACCTCAAGAAAAGTGGCTGAAAATTATTTCATCTTTCTTTTGAGAAATCTCTTCACGAGAATGGAACTGTGTGACGGTTCTTTGTCGTGCCACAGAAACTAATTATTCGGCTGAGCGTTTATAGGCCTCATGGGCCTAATGCTCGTAATGTTTTTGAAAGTTTTTCCTTTACATCTTTGCAAAACATAGAATTCACCGTCTATTCCATAGAAATACATTATTTATCAATTATTAATTTTAAATAATCCAACTGGATTCTAATGAAGATTTCTGAAACCGAAGCTTCCTTTGCCCTGATGAACGTTTTCCAACTCATGTACATGATTATTCTTTTGTATCAGGAGCAAAGTTTTGAGATAAGGGTGTCACGGCAACAAAATGTAATAAAACCAAAATGCCGATAAAAATAGATTTGTAAAAAATTTACGTGTCTAATCAACAAACATCCCTAAATAGAAAACAGTACATTGAGTTGTATTAATGCTTTTAAGCGAAAATTTAAGGTATGATGAAAATTAATCTTTCTTTACCTAGTGCCAGAGTATAATATAATAATGATACCAGATAGCCAAACAGCAACATAACTAAGTTTCACAAGTGATTATTTATTTACCAATAGCAACTTCATATTGGTCAATTTGGTCAAGAAATTGTTATCCTCGCCTTGTTAACAGTCCTTGTCAGGGGTGTAGCTAGGGGGCAGCAAGGGGGACCCTTGTTCTCACGCGCAGCATCAAGAGGGCGCTAAATTGATATTACGAAATTTTAGAATGAAATGTTTTCCATTCTTGGCAATGAATCTTCAGTTTTCATGGACGCTGAAACTCCAAGCTACGACTCTTGTCCTTCTGAGTTCGAACATAACACAGTCCTTCATTGAAGATTATGAAACCACGTTGACATCTATGACCTCGATGATGTTTAAGTAATCGAAGTTAAAATGTGAATGCTTGGCTTCACATAAAGCATGAAATTTCCTTCAGTCATAATTTGTTTGAAAAAACATCAGGCTTTATATATGTATCATACGGATCAAATAATGCTATACAAAAATTCTATCCTTTTTTGTTATACAGCCAATGCACGAAAGGCAAAATGGGAACAATTTTTTCAAGATCTTTTATCGTAATAATTTTGAGAGTTCTTAATTTCTTTATTTTATTGATGTCACTTGGATCAAATCATGCCAGACAAAAATCGATCCTCTTTTGTTCTGCTGTCAATGTATAAAGTACAAAATGGGAACAATTGTTTTTGAAGATCTCTTATAATAATTTTGAGAGCTTCCAGTTTCCATATTTTTTCATATTAAGCAGATCCGCTGTCATTAAAAGCGGCGGGTAACGACGCTTCATCACCAGTTCCAGAACGCTATCGATGTTCTCATCCATTCGAGTCTCGAAATGGTACCATTCTCGGGTCCATTGGCCACGTCTTCGTATCAGTTATGAAATCATCCGTATCCATGAAAAACGAGGGATTATAATAGCACTTGATCCTCGCTTTACACAACCTTACAAATATGCCTTTACTCTTTTTTTAATTACATAGTAAAACACTTGTTAACAGTCTTTTACTACAGCTAATCTTTGTTCAGTTTTTTTATCCATGACAACAAATATTCACTGGATCAAAATAAACCATGAACTGCATAGAAAATTATGTCCATAAGTAGATGATGTTTAAAAAAAAAGGAAGATTTAAAAAACGGAAGATACCTTATTTTCTTTTAAATATATAACATTGCGATAGTTACCTGGTATAGTTCGACCGTCTCAAACGCAACCCTGGCTGGCATTCTGCCAAAACACATAGACTCGTCCAAAAGGGGGCGTTATTACTTGCTGTGACTTGAAAGGTCACGTGAAAGTCTTCTCTCCTCCAGAAAGAGATATGCTGGAGGGAAAGAAAATCTTCATTCTTCCACCCCATTTTGAGAATAATTCAGCCCAAATGGCGCATGCGTGTTTGTGCTCATGGTCGCGGATGAAGCTGTCGAACTTGAATATCCTTCATTACTTTTCATTTACTTTGTGCTTATTCTGACCATGTCTCCCAAAATTAAATTGTTCTCACGATTTTCCCCTTTTGATTTTCGCATGACAAAATTAGTTAAAAGAAGCGGGGACTACGACTGGAGCGAATACGTTATTTTGTATCATATGTTAATTATAATAAAACATAAACCTTTGAGTCTTTTTATCATTCACCCCCCATGTATTATATTTTTATCTTCCTCTTACTTTTTTATAAATTCTTTCAAGCTCTCGTTTTCATTTTTTCCCATGTTCGCAAATAATCCTTAATTTAATTAGCTCTGTTCACGTTCCATTTCCTTTTCTTTTAGTATTGCCTTGCATAATATGTTAATATTAAAACAAAAATATCTTAAATTGTTCAAGTCATTAACCAGCGTAGATTAAATCCTTTCACTACTTTGCTTAGCGTTGAAAATATGAAATACTTTTTAATATATCTCATAAAAGGTGATGTGGAAGCGAGAAATAAACTAGAATATTAAGCATTTTTGTTTTGACAAATACGAAAAAAATATGCAAATGCTATTGATTAAGCTATTAAAGCTCGTTAGATCCCGTGGTTTAATGAGAATATTAAATCATGCCTAAGCGGGAAAAAATCAGCTGGAAGTTCGGTAGCGGAATTTAATTTAATTTCTGCGTGCACCGCTCAGTGAGTTAAATAATTTATTTTATTTTGTCTCTACAGAGATTCAGTCTTCATGAATACATTTATGCATATTGTTCTTACTCCATTTAGCGAAGTTTAATTAAAAGAAATATTTTGGGTAATTATTAATTTAATTTTCCCGACTGTAATCATTTTTCACTTCTTGGAAATTTAGGGAAGTTTGCTACATTATATTTTATACGCAGCAATTTTTCATGGCGTTTTAATAAGTTGTTAATCTGCGTTGTGTATTAACAGCAGAAGCATTTTTGTCAGCATAGAAATAAATTAACGTACGTGAGACAAATTCAGTGATAAAATTCCCTGATTACTTTTTTTATGAAGTCATATATAATTATGTGTATGGCAAAGTATTAGCAAAGTTTTAAATGAGTTGATGACCGGCAGAAAAATACACTCACTTCCAAAAGTTAATCACGAAGATGTAAAATGCAAAAAATCAACAAATACTGCTTTGATTGACACAAAATTTGGCAGGAAATTAGCATATATATTTATGCACAAAATAAAATCAATAATTATATGCAGAAATGAAAAAAATATTAAATTTTTGTAAGTTATCAGATAATGACATACTGGAGCCTTAAACAGAATTGTGTATAAAGAGAAAATAAACAGCATAAAATGAAAAAAGGACATTAATAGGATATGTGATCCTCCCTCATCTGTATACAAAGTTTACAGCTTGTTAGCATGCTTTCAATTCGGTAGTCAACCACCGCAGAATTAAGCAATCGCCATTCTCCTTCTAGAGCAGTTTCCAGCTCAATAAGAGTGGCTGGAGGTGGAAAACGTGAAGATACAGCAAGGCCGAGAACATCCCAAAGATTTTCAATGGGATTAAGGTCGGGCGAATATGCTGGCCACGCCATACCAACAAACCCTTCGTTCTCCAGGTAGTCATCGACGATGTCAGCTCTATGGAGACGTCCGTTATCGTCCATTAAAACAAAGTAGGGCCAACTGCTGTAGCGTACAATCTCACAATGGGTTCTAGGACTTCATCTCGATACCGGACAGAAACCCGTTTAAAGATGTGCGGTCGGTACGATATCCTAATGAAATCTCTGCGCACACCATAAGCTTCCGCCTCGGAATGCGTGATGTTCGGTGATGTTTTGGGACTGATTGCGTGTTCGTTGTTCACGCTATATCCTTATACACTTGTCATCCGGCTCCAGAGCAAATCTTCACTCATCAGTAAACATGGCATTGCCCCAGTCAGGCACATTCCAATTGACATGTTTCCGGCACCACTGTAATCGTTCCCCTCTTGATTGGACGGATAGAGGAACACAAATTCGAGGTACCCGGGCGTACAGTCCACTTATATGTAATCTTTGGCGTACAGTAGCTGCAGATATCGCCTTACCAATGGACGCTGTAACCATAGATGTCGCACGTGTGGAGGTAATTCTGAGATTCTGCGTGGCTACAATAGCAATAAATCGATCTTCAGCAGGGGTTGTAACTCTTGGACGACCGGCTACGGACTTTCGGACAACTGTCTTTGTGGTTTGGAATTGTTTCCATAAACGTGAAATTACAGAATGATGAACGCCGAAGAAAAGAGTAAGATCTGTGATCGACTGTCCTGCTTCAATGCCCCAAAAGCACGCCAGTGCTCGGAATCTTCCATTCGTCTTCTGGAAGTCATAGAAACACGTATGTCTTGAAAACAAATTGTACGAAAGTTCTAAACACCTTCTATCAGCACTTACAATCAACTTCTGTAACCCTTCATAAAGCTGGCTTATAAGACTGCCTTTTTTTGCATATTTCTTGACATGAAAGCGCGATTTGCTGTTACTAACATATTTGCATACTTCCATCTACCTCTGAAGGGAATTGCATACTCTTCAATTCTGATTAGCTTCCAGAAATTAGCATTTTCCTCTCCGTGCTTAACATTTGGAAATGAGTGTATAATTTACATATTAGGAAATTGTTTTTAAAGTAAAGCATTGCAATAAAGTTTTCCCCAATTAATTTTGAATGATATTCTGATTTATTTCGTCCATTATATAATAATAAAATTATATATTACACTATTATGCTTTCTCACATAACTATCATAGATGTTTTTAATAAACTCTACTGTGGAAAGTGAAGGCAGAATACGAAAGTAAATTTTTTTATTTTCAAAGAAATATTATGTTGAATTTTACAAGAGTAAATATTCAATTTTCAAAATGCATAATGAGATAGATGCCTGTTAGTTAGCTTTTGCTTGGTATTTACAATTTTCAAACTGCGAAGTAAATTTTTATTAATAAAAAAGAAAGTACATTTCTTCGATTAAAATTCCGTATACAAGATTTTATTCTTCTCCAGTATACCATTTGTAAACCACGTACTTCGCAAGGTTAGTTTAAACACAAAATTTAATATGTAATTTAAGAAATGAATAATAATTTAATATGTGATTTAAGAATGGCATTTTGCCCTGCAGGACTATTAATTTCGTTTTGGCATTTTGCGTTGAAAACTAAAACGGCGAATCATTTTTCAAATTTTTGCCACCAAATATTATCGTCCGTTATTATATTTAAAGAAATTAAATAATGAAGAATCTGCATGAATGTATGTTTCTCGCATTGTGATAAAACGACGGTACCTAGAGCCATCAAAATTTGAATAACCAAATTATCCATAGAATATGGCCATGTGGAAGCCCTAATTTGGAATTTGAAATTTTTCTTACTATCGATTTCATATTTTGTAAACCCTTCAACGAATTTTTGATTAAAAAACTAAATGATTTCAAATCGAACAATGGAAACACTGTACGAAAAAAACAATTTATCTCCAGCGCACGAGACTGTGCATCAGAAATTCTAAACATATGCTCATTTTCAAATTATTTTGCGATATTGCTGTTGAACTGAATTTATGGTTTGAATACGTAGAACATGATATTTAATAAATAAAAGTAACACACAAAACGTTAAAAGAACACCTCTTTGGATGTAATTTAAAATCTGAAACCTTTCAGATTTTCTTTCGTTTATTTATTTTTTCCTAATTTAATTTTTAACATAATTATACATAATTATACATAATTAGCATAACGTATTATTTCTCATGGAACTTAGTACTTGCTAACTCATTGCAAGTTATCCCATTTATATTCTACCTCTAATTTAATTTATAGCGTTAAAATACTTGAAAATATAAAATAATACATAGTAATGATAAAGCACAAAATACATGCTAATGGTGTTTGTATTTTAGCAAAGGTTTCAAAAAGCATCTTAGAAGAAGAAATTAAAATTTGTGAGAGAAAGCATTTGATAAAATCAAATTCTGTAAGTTGTTAGATCCCATTGTGAATTCATCATATTAATTCTAATGTTGTAGTTAGCAAGACGTAGGAAGCCTTCCTCAAAATGAAGAATTTCTATTGATGAGATTTTGCTTATAATTGCATTATCACTAAAACATAAGTTCAGAATTATGTTACTATTATTATTTAAACCAACTACAGAATTTTATTTGCTTCGAACTACACCTTTACTACACCTAGTAACTAATAATTATAAAGTATCATTCCCTATTTTGTTCCTCAGTCCTCATTTTACTCTATTATTACGTTCATACATTGGTGTCACAAATCAAATCGGCGTTAAAGAACTCACTGTATACTGCAATAAAGAGGGATTTCACTCCCCATATCCAAAACTCTGTTCCACTGCGCGTGTGCTTAATTTCAGATAATTTCATTTTTCAGTCTAAATATCTGTACTTTTCTAAATATCGTTTGCTTATTAATTGCGTTTTTCTCTATTTTGTTTTTGGCAACAATTGCCTATTATTATAGGCCTAGGAGGATGGTCTTTGCCACAGATATGCTAAGGAAGATAGAAGATGATACTGAATTTCTGAAGCGCATAATGTTCTCCAACGAAGCATTCTTTCATCTTTCTGGAATTGTTAATCGCCATAATGTGCGCATATGGGGATCTGAAAACCCCATGAATACCGAGAGGCACAAAGGGATTCCCCAAAGGTTAATATGCGATGCGGACTAATGCACGACCGAGTCAATGGGCCTTTCTTTTTTACAGGAAAGACGGTCTCATCAGTCGTATACTTACACATGTTGGAAAACTTCGTATTTCCACAACTAGAAGAGTCCATGTCTTTTTGCAACAAGATGGCGCACCACCTCACTGGGGTAACATCGTTCGTAGTTCTTTGAATGACAATTTTACAAGAAGATGGATTGGGCGAGGTGGTCCAATTCCTTGGCCACCCAGGTCACCTGATATAACGTCGCTGGACTTTTTCCTGGAGAGTTTCGAACATTGATGACCTAAAAGCCAGAATTACAACCGCAATAGCCTCTGTGGATGCCGACATGCTTGCCGGTACCTGGCGTGAAATTGAATATCCACTTGATATTCTCCGTGCGACGAAGGGGGGCACACGTGGAAGTTCATTGACAAAGGTCATGAAACGTTTTGAGTCTATTTAACCATTTATGTTATTAATTTTAATCTATCTTTATTATTTTATGCGTTATTAAACATCAAAATGGGTCCGGGACTTTATAAACACCCTGTATTTATTTTCATAGTAAATAAATGTAAAATAAGAAATTGTTGCATCCCATCGGGTTTATTAGATTATAGCGAAGCACACTAGAGTTATGTACCTAAGGGAATAGATGCCTTCACTGACAACTTTTTGAAGAAAACTGACTCGTAATTACGTTAGAAATGGAACAAACGACGATGAGTCTGTGTAATCAGTATTTTCGCTGGGACATGAACCCGCGTCCAACTATCAGGGTTCAGGATCTTTCCGCGTAGGCCCTGTTGGGTTTCTCGTCAAAAAAGCATATAAATAATAGCACAGTGCGAGATTTATAGATTATTGATATATTATTTAATATGACATGTCATGCAATATATTTTTATATAATTTTTGGTCGATAATGGTATATTACATAATATATATGTATTTACATCGCTGAACAAGGAAAATGTTTTTCCACAGTAATAATGATTGTAACTTGCCTGATGAAAAATTTGTATATCGCTGAGGTTGATCTAGTGTGTTAATGTCTACTGTCGTAAAGAAGAAAACTATGTTGTGCTTCTACTGGAACATAGACAACATGGACTTAGTAGAGCATCATTGGCCTGAAACGAGCAATATGGACTACTTTTGAAGAACATAGATAATGGTATTTTGGTGATGAAGAACGGTCTCGCTACCCCAAATGTCCCATTATATTTTCTGAACTCTCAAAAGATGCTATTGCCCTGGTAGAGAGCTCTAGAGAAGTCCGGTTGCCCTGCTAAAAAAGAAATCAATGCTCACCTGTTGCACTTTTCCTTTCATTAAGAATTTAACAGTGCAAAACAGTAGCAGCTTCATCTGAACACTTTTTAGTAATATCTACTTGTTCACAGTGAACACTTCTGTATTCGGATGTGAGTTTAAGGATTACAAATTTAGAGGTTAAAATTGAGGAAAACTCCAATTTGTGAGTGCGTTTTCTTTTCTGGAATTTAACTGTTCCAAATTTGTAATTTTTTTGCTATGTATACCTGGATTTGTGCTTAACTTTGTAAGGTATATTTTAATTTTAGAACAGTTATGTTAATTTCTAAATTCTTTCCTGTCAATTCTTGTATTCACTTACAACTCCCTACCAGAATCAGTTTTTAGAATCGGATTGAATGCAAATGAGTTAGAAGAAGTATTTAAGGAAGATTCAACGAACTTCGATAGAGAGTACTAGAAATCCTTAGTAGCGCGTGTATGCTTTCTGGTAAGTGACTCCTGAGGTTGTTATGCTCGCCCATATATTACGTGCCTTTTGATAAGCGCCCGTTAGTTTAATTTAAGGGCCAACTACGTTGGATTATCGTCTTTAGCTTCGGCTATATCTCATTCAGTTAATTATAGTTTAGTTTCTTATGTCTTATTATGAGTTAATACCCGAGTATGTTCTATAAGCCCAAGAAGGGGCAGATTGTTATTCGTATTTGAGTGAATAAGTAACCCTTCACGAGTCAACGTTTTAGTTGTTCTGAACTCAGCGATACGTCGCTACATAGTTCACTAGGTTCTTCGACGTTTCATCCTAGACAAAAGGCAAGGAGCCGTACAATATCTATTTATAATAGGCATAAAAATATAAAATCTGAATAGTAATAATAAAATCTGAATAGTCGGCATAAATCTGAATAGTCGTAAGTTGTGCCACAGTAAAATGAATGTTCGTTATATTTATAAATAATGTAAGTAAGGCATACAAATCAATTTCCTGTAATTTATTAAAATACATCAATGACAATTTCTTACGTTTAAATATATGTAATTATGAATGCTACATTAATCTGAAAGTTATTTTGTTCTTTTAAACATAATACATAGTTAGTTTTATGTATAATAAAAACGGACAATACGACAAATATTTTGATGTTGAAATACTTATGCAACTGGATATTAAGCAATTCTGCCCAATGGCAATTCCCTGAATTTTTAAGTTTGCCTCAAATACAGCACTTTTCAGTAAGCTTCACTGAGGCAAACCTGAATATTTAGAAAGTAAAGAAAGAACAATATTAAGAAAATTTTGAGGAAAGTTTCAGTTGATGGAAAGGCATTTATTCTTATAAGTACAATTCTGAATATCTAAACTATACAACTGCATTAGTTTTGAATAGATTCTACTTATCACATTAATGCGTCGTAAATGTTTAAATATTTTGTTATTATTTTCTTAAGCTTAGCGCGCACAACAGCATTACATTTCTGTGTCAAACTTTATTGAATTGACTGTTATTCTAATATTTTGATTGCAAATAAATAAAGGGTTTAAAAGATGTGTTACTATCAATACAATTATTAAATTCGAAATCATAAAATCAACACTATTTAATTCTTAGTCAAAACTGAATGCTAGTTTTATACATGAAATGCTGAGGAAGATTAAAAATGCAGTACATTTAAATCAAAGAAAGAACGAAGTAAGAAATGTTGGCCATCTGCCGTTATCCAACACGCAGCTTTTGTTCTGCTCTTGACAAATACATGAAAAATTAAAAAATCTATTTCTACATACAAATAAAAATTTTTGTATGATAATAATTCTCGTCATCTGGGTTTACTTAATGAGCAGCTTGTAAGACAAATGAGAAGTTAAATTTCTTTCTTTGCGTAAGTAGATATGCATTTTTGAAAAACTCTGATGATTTTTCTGGAAGCTTCCCAAGAAGTAAGGGAACGAAATCATACCCTCATATGTAAGCTGGCAGAAAAATGTTATATTCCGACGCTTTCGTGTTTCAAAAAGTGTAAAAGCTTCAGAATGTCTCAGTTTCAGATTATAAAATCCATCCTCTTTCTAAGTGCTTACTACAGCAAGTAATAAAGTTCAGAATCTCAGGAAAAAGTTTCGTTTCTTGGTACAGTTAATGAATAGGAAGAATCCAACTAAATAAAATTCTACAAATGACTCTTTCGCACAGTTAAAAAACTAAGTCTGAATAAGATCTTTTACATGATTTCACTGCGTAATAATTATCGTATTTTTCCCAGCCAGACTCATTTATGACAGAAAGCAATCTTCTGGGGTAAAATGTAGCTTATTATGTTGGATTTCTTTCAACCATTCGACGCGATTGCACGCACAATATAACTGGGAAATTTTGTGTAAAGAATAAAAGTGTTCGCTGTCCGCAGTGAAATCCTACATATGGATACATGAATTTCAGAAGCCAAATTTAGAAATTTTACTTGAATAATTGAATATTTCTTTTGTAGTTTTGGAGTAACAGAGGAATTCAATTTCCGTGCTATTGCCCTATATGTTATTAGTAGTAGCAAAAGCTTTTCTCTGCAGAAATGAGAATATGTTCCTCTATACTTGCAAGGTAACTAAAATATTTCTCGGAAAAAAGTTGTGAGGATTTAGTTATTTATTTTGACTAATAATAAATTTTTAGTTAAATCAACTTGCCTGTCGCTCTCCTTTTTACCCGCGCTTTCCTGCCATAATGTAAATCACTTAGTGTGCTTATATTCAAATTAAAGGAGAAAGAAGTACCATTTAAGCAAAAGTTTCGGAAGTAGATTTTTAGAGCTTGTCATACTTGCTTGAAGCTAACTTTCTTATTTTTGACTTACTTGAGATATGATATTGTGAAATTGAGTGCTTCTAGCCAATAGGCTTGTTCCACCGGTTTCTACAAGTCAGAGCCTTCCTACGCGATTAAATTATCCTACGAGCCGTTAGGCTATTTGTATTATATTGTAGGGTTCAACTCTTTAAATCTTAAGTTCTTACTTAGAACCCCACGAACACTTTACAAGCGAATAATCGCTTAAGTGTGAACAGAACAGGTGAGACTTGAGAAGGGTTTAAAACTCTTTATTATCCAGTATATTTACAATCAGTTCCGGCTTGGAACTGTACAATAAAGCTACCACTCGGGCTTGAACTTAAATACTAATAATTTGAACTAAAATTAACTAAAGTTCTTAAATAAATATAGCCGAAGCTATCAGAATCTAACTAGTTGGCCCCTAAGTATTAATTGAATCGGCGAAACCTAGCAAGAGCCTGATATGGCCGAGCGTAGTAACAGCTAAAAGAGATGTGGTCAGAAGGCAAACGCGCGCTAGTCAGGAAATCAGACTTTCTCTGTTGAAGTCGGTTAAGTCACGACTTAAATAGTACTCATTTTCATTTGCATTCTCTGCGTTTCTGAATTCACATTCTGGTAGGAAATTGTAAGCTGAAATTAAAATAAGATAGGAAAGATACAAAACTTAAAATAACTGTTAGAAAACGCATAATAAACCTTACAATATTATATTTTAAGTTCAACATTACTTATTTAAGTTAAGCCAAAAGCGTTGCCTAATGTAAATCCAAGTGGGATAGTCTGTGAACTATTTGTGATTAAATAAAAAATCATTTATACCATTCATCTGACTTTGTCTGTATTATAAGACTAAAATATAATTCCTTTACACTCTTTGTTGTTTATTTTAACAAAGAATACGAAACTCTGTAAAGTAAACGCAAGTAGAAAGGGAGCGAAACAAGTATATTTTGTAAATGCATTCTGATGGCGAAAATCCTCATTTCGTGACTAACGCAGAGCCTGGTGATACGCTTTTTAATCTTCTGTCAGTTTTATTCCATATGTAAATTCCAAATATTCGTGCCAGTGAGCCATACATTTTTGAACGAGAATGAGAATCTCCAGTACTCTACTGTCGCCTCATGGATTTTTTGTCTGCCATCACATTAATCGTGAACATCGAGATTTCCTGACCGTATCAAAGCTTGGAAATGGTGTCTTGTTAATGTGAATCAAGAAAAGAATATTTGAATCCTTTAAAAAGCAATAGCTCGGCCCAAGATACTGCCGCATCTATGCAAAAGAATAATATACTTTCGATACAAATAATAAGGTGCAATCAGTTGCGAAATGTATGAAAATAACAACATGGACAGTATAAAGCTTTGCAATAAGAAATGCAATAAGCTAATGATACAATCCAGTTGAAATCACGCGACCGATGCTATGATATGCTTCTTCAATACGACGATTCTCATGTCACTAAACTGATAGAAACTATTATTTTAGAGCTATGCTGGAAGTTCTATTGCACATTTTCTGTTCGCCTAACTTGAAGATTTGAAACTATCAAATTTTCAACCCCAGTCCATAAGTCTGTGAGGCGTTTCGATCAACAGCTACGTGTGGATGTGAAAGCGGCTCAATGGATTTTTAATACTCAATAATTTCTATTGTCGAGAGACTGCTAAAACTCGAACTTTGAACTCGATAATTTCTGTTGTCGAACCTCGATAATTAAATCGATTGCTAAAACTCGATAATTTCTATTGTCGAAAGACTGATGTACTAGAGAAATACTGGCAAAATGTTGTGAAAATGAAGGATAATATTGTTACCAATTTCATATTTATTTGGCTATTTATTTAGAATTGTAATTAAAATTGCTTTATTTTCCCATGCAACGCAGACGATTTTTGAAGAGAAAGCTACGTCGGAAAAATAAAAATAAAAGAACGCGCGCATTTAATATTTAATAAATAAATATCTCGTATTTACTGTTGCCATCCAGAAAAATCTGGAAAAATCGAGATTGTTCTAGTCATAATTAAAAAGCTTATAAAAGCCAAATTGAAACACCTCATCTCAGTTGTAGTTGTAGCTGTTTAAAGCGAACTGTTTGTTTATCTAATGCTGTAGCGATTTCGCTGTGAGATAGAATTAGTTTATCTGTTTTGAATTGAGTTTTCCTAAACGTTTGAGATATTGCGATATTGTGCGAATATCTCTGAAGAAATATTTCAGCATTTTAATTTATTTCTTGTGGAAAGAATAAATTTTGTTAACATTTTCTTAACGTCTTGTGCATTCAATCTAAAACGAACCTGTACGCACGCAACAGTATACACTGACTACCAATAAGTATTTGGACACCTGTGATAGAAAAGAAAAACTACCTTTATTCAAAATCAATAGTTGGTAGAGCCTCCACAAGAGGTAATTACAGCGTGGACCATCCGGGGCATACTTTCCTCAAGTCTTTGTATGACAGCTAGTGGTATTTTGTTCCACTCGGCTTGGACAAGACATAGAAGTTCCTTCACCGATTTTGCACGGGTAGTGCACCCCTGAATTCGGCGATGCAACTCGTCCTAGAGGTTCTCGATAGGGTTCACATTTGGACTCTGGGCAGGCCAGTCCATTGGATGAACACCATTGGCACCATACCAAGCCTTGGTTAACGTCGAAACATGACAACTGGCATTGTCGTCCTGAAAGTAACAGGGGTCCAACCCGTAAAACTGCCACGACGTAGGAAGCACATTGTAATCCAAAGTAGTGCAGTAGGCATCGGAGTTGAGCTTACCATGAATGGGGACCAAGGGTCCCATCCCATACCAGGAGAAACACCCCCAGACCATAATTCCACCTCCGCCGAGCTTGACTGTTGGTACAATGTATTCTGGCAGGAGACGTTCTTCAGGTAGACGCCAGACCCAAACCCTGCCATCCGAACGGTAAAGGGTGAACCTTAATTCGTCACTCCAAAGAACCCGTTTCCACTGATCTACGGTTCAATTCCGATGTGCTTTGCACCACATTAATCGAGCAGCGCGGTTGGACTTTGTGATCAAAGGCTTATGGGAAGCAGCACCACCATGAAAACCAAGCAGATGTGCTTCCTTATGGATGGTATTCATTGAAACAATACTCCCGGATGCCTGGTGAAACTCCTCTCGGATGAGGGCCATCAGTTGGGTGCGGTTCTTCCGAATTTCTCTGGACAGCACTCGTCGGTCTCTATCTCCCAGTTTCGTTGGTCTGCCGACTCGGGGCACATTCCGACAATCACCGCTCACCTTCCACTTCTTAATCACATAGGCCACTGCCGATTTTGGGTACTTCAAATTGCTAGATATGTCCCTTAAGGATCGGACACATTTGTGATACCCGATAATTGTACCTTTCTCGAAATCAAGAGCTCCGAACTGCGATGCATGTTGCATGTGACTAAAGCTGTTTCCTACACGATATATACCGGCGAGTCCGTGACGTACCTTAGGACCGCAGATATCGTCATTTGCATAGGTGTCTCAATACTTATTGGTAGTCAGTGTATAATTAAATTATTCATTAAAAGTTAAAAAAAAATTGAAAGTATATTTAGGAAAAACATAAAAAAAGTTTCTCTAAATCTTTGTAGTTAATTTTACGTCCCTTCCATACATTACTTACTTACCTCATGTTTGTTCCAGGTCCACATACAAATATTAATGATGCGCTATATCAAGTTAAGGATAAAATTTTGTACTAGGTTAATTCTTAAAACAAAATAAAATTAACAACTTAAATTTTCTACTTTAAGTATAAAATGATGTTTCCATAGATTTTGCTTTCACTTTCAAATGTCATTGCTTTCCATTAGAAAATATAAACACGTAATCTATTTTAACAAATACGTCATGTTCTTATATTTTTCAGTTATTTTTAATGAATGCATATGCAATGTAGCAGACTATTTCTGCGCTTACTAGACAGTAAAAGAAAGCTTATAACTTCCTGATGTCTGCTGAATCAGGAAGGTTACGTGACTAATTAGCATGTATGGGCGTGATTGCTTTTCTAATGTCCTTTCGTGTTTTCAAGTTCGCAGTTACGTGAGTCATTTTTGATTTTATAAAGGTGTGGTAAATAGACAGTTAAGTTTATATGAACGATAGGAACTTTCCTCGAAAGTAACTTTAAAAATAATCCAAGTGAAAAGCAGTTACGATAACCGAATTAATAATTTATATCTTTAAGATTCCATTCTTTAAATACCTCTGCTTTTATTGACTTAATATATACTAACATTCCAGGTAAAGCCATAATTTATAGATTTTGAAAGCAAAAACAAAACTTGGACCATTATTGCTTATTGCTATTGACCTTTTTCTGATTATGTGTATCCTTTTATTTACAGAACTGAATATTTAGTACTAAAATATGCACGTTAGACTTTTGGGATATTGTTCGGAGAACAGCCTTGGTTCCCCCAACTTTGCTTCTTTAAGGGTACGGGCGACATTTCATCATGCCAACGGAAGTAAATACTACAGTTTAAATACTACAATAATAAATACTACAGTAATAAATACTAATTTTACTATACTACAATAATAAATACTAATTTTACTATACTACAATAATAAATACTAATTTTACTATACTACAATAATAAATACTAATAATAAATACTACAGATAATCCCTTAGCAAGGGAAAAGTATTACGGCTGTCTACCTAGAGGAAGTACGTCATCGAATGACAACCATTGCTTACCATACCACAATAAGCTGTTTCTCCCTTTATCTACTATACTACAATAATAAGTACTACTAATAAATGCTACAGATAATAAGAAATATTACAGATAATTCCTAAGCAAGGGAAAAGTATTACGGGTGTCTACCTAGAGGAAGTACGTACGTTATCGAATGACAGCTATTGCCTGCCGTATCACAATAAGCTGTTTCTCCCTTTTTGGCGTCAAGGCTGTTCTGCGAACAATATCCGACTTTTGTGCTCTAATATACGAAAGAAATTTAATATATAAGACAAGAAAGGAAATTACAAAATAACCTACCGAAAACCTAACGAAATAATCACCTTAAATTATGATGGTTTCTCAACTTAGTCTTCATAATCATTTATACACATGTCCCATTGTTTTTATCAGTGCTGCATTCCCAGCTGAGTAAGATTTTTTAGTTACTATCTCAGCCACATTAGGACTTTATCTTAAATATCGTCATCAAACTCAAAATATTTGACTTTAAGATGCTTCTTTGGTGAACCAAACAGATACTGCTGCTTTTATCGTTATAGTAAGTATACTGTGCATTTGTGCGCAGTTTATTTGCTTAATTAAGTGTGTATTTATTAAATCAATTGAGTGCAGTTTAAGAACGAGATTTAGAACTGCGAAGATGTTTATTATTATCACAGAGTTTCCAGTTTTAACTTTAATAAAGAATGTGATATTGCTTCACTTTTAATAAATTAAAGTGAAGGCAAAGGCTAAGTAAACAGATAAAGAATTGCTAATTTGGAGTTTAATCTACTTTTCTAGAACAGTATCTTAGATATGCATGAAATTTAACTGAGAAAAATGAAAAGATATTACTAAATCCAACAGCCGGATTATTAAATCCAAAATCTTCTATTAAAATAGTAGTAATAATAAACACATTTTTACTTCCTTGTACGAAGTAACGAAATTATTGTAATCACGAAAAATTCCGGATACCATATTTCAAAGACAATATCCAATTTAACCGCTATCGAATGCAATTTAACAATGTTATCTGTACCTAATGACAGAATAACGGACTCTATTTCCCCAAACGAATTATAAAACTGATTTAAAATGGATTCAGAAGAGACTTTTTTGTGGTGTCTGTACGTACGTATGTATGTATATATCTCGCATAGCTCAAAAACGAGCAGCCTCAGAACGTTGAAATTTTGTATATAGGACTGCTATAAGATGTAGATGTGCACCTTCCATTTTGGTTGCATTCAGCAGCTGCAAAAGTATATATATATATATATATATTATATGTTGGTAAATCGCGCATTTTTTTGCTTTAAAGTGATTGAATTATGTTGTTCTTATCTTCCGGTTAAAATTTTTATGCCTTTAGTAAATCTGCATGCAATATTTGTAGAAGTATCAACAATTTAAAAGTTGTTTAAGTGCGGATAAGCCTAATATTTTGGGTCATAGCAGCCATATTTATTTACATTTGGAACTTAACAGAATAGTGGATTTGCTGCCAATCTAGAGGAACTAAGCTTCGCAATAACAAAGATAACGCCTTTTTTTATTATTGCGAATAAAACCATGCTTAATCCATTCTGGAATTTATTCGAGGAAATAAGTGTTTAAGATTTACTTCCTAATTTTTAATATAGATATTTTGAGGTTTCATGCATTTTTGCATTGTCGCGAAGTGCGAATTGAATTAATTGAATGAAAAATACGTAATCGTCTGTGAAAAACTGTTTCTTTTTTGTTTGTTTGTTTAATTTATTTTATACATCGTTTTAGATTTGAATAGAACATGTGGCAACGATTAGATAATTCTTCAGATGATATACATGATTTTTGTATAAAATGAATGAGATGTAACTCTGTTAAGTGAACCTAGGGCCAGAGTGTTACTATGGAAAACAAATATAGTGACTTTTAAAAAGTGCATTTATTCTATTGCGGTTTATGCACTATCGATGAAGTAGATTTAATTCAATCCAATAAGTTTAAATAAAATACAAAATGCATATAATTTAATATTCCGTACAAGGAGGTCATGTGACGTACACATCAGATTTTATGATAACTTATCATCCCTGCTGCCATAAGCGGACTAAGCGTTTTGTTTACATTCTAATCTGTGTTGTCTATATATTATATATTCATCACTGGACGTTTATAAGTGTATCTTTCTGTTTTTAATACCTAAAATGAAAGATTTTCTACTTAGTATATAGAAAAATCACAAAAACTGCAAACAACTGTTTCAAATTTGATAAAATATAGGTGCATGAAAATGTGTAAACGGTAACTATAACACAAATGTATACATGGTAAAACCGTAAAACTCATTAGAAGTTCCAATAGTATTTTATGCAAATTGTACCTAAAGATACATTTTTGAGCCTGCGAACGTGGATATTTGCTCTCACAGCCAATGTAATTTTACTTAAAAATAGTTTTGTAATCTTATCCGCACGCTTCACGGCGGGGGGCCATGATAAGTCGTGACGTCACGTTTCTGACATTTCCTTGGCTTCATTTTTGTGACGTCAGTCTTACTCTATCTATTCTAACCTCTTTGGTGTAAAAGTAAAAAATCAAGTGAAAATCTCAGAAAACGCAGATATTTTAAATGCAGTAGCTTGTGCCATCTAGCTAAAGAGGGTAGAGAGTTTAAAGTATTAGTGCAGTGCACTAAGAAAAAAGGATCATAATTTTAAAAAGGAACGCTATTTTCGAAAAAAAAAGAACAGAAAGTGGCTTGAATGTTTCTTACTAAAAATAATGCATGACCAAAAAACTGGATAACAGATTTAAGATTTTCTGATCATATGATAAACAGTAAAATAACATTCAAAAATCTTACGGAAACTGCACTCGCAAATGACGCTCGTTGCTATGGAAATTATACCCGGAAAGATATCTTAAGTCATGAAAGACAAGGCTACATTGGAACTGAAAACTGTTCATTAAAGAATGCTTCATTACTTTCGTATTTAAGTAATAGGTTATTATCTGTGAATACTACTAAGATGAATGTAAATTTAGTCGGAAATTGAAAGAAATTTCCAAATATGAAAGAATAATATTGGAAGATAAAAAATGGGAAAAACGCTGTGTAAAGCGGATGTCAAATAGAAAACGACTTTTATTCGCGAAAACAATACATTATACTACTACTTGACATTGAAAGTTTGGGTATTTAATATTGGGAACATGATTTTTTTATCTCATTCAGATGTTCGATTTAATACATTTATATATCTGTGATCCAGTCGAAATGAGGAGTTAATCTCATCTAGCTTAAGAATGGTTAGGATATGAAAATATATTTTGTAACATTTTAAAAGATTGTACTCATCTTACAGTGATTATTTTACGAAAAACAAATGTCAAATTCAGTGCATTTTAAAGCAATACATTTATGAAATTGAAGCAAAATGGTCGGTCAGTGTAAAGGCTGACATAAAATCAGAGGTGAATACGTATCTTATGAATAAAAAATACTGGAACAAAATTAGAAAAATTATCTTTGCTTACACAATTTCATAAATACTACAACTAAATAGAAAAGCAGAATGTTTGAATCACATACGTTTTGGAATACAACAGTGCACGTATTTGCTTCTGAACTAGAAAAGAAAATGTGAAGGGAAGCATTATCAGCTACAGCATATCTTGTTAATGGAAAGCCAACAAAATTTACAGATAATACTCCTGCAAAAATATAGTTTGAAACAAAGCCAAACACACTGTGATTGTTCATGTCTGGCACTCAACGCCAGAAACGTCAGTTGGTGCGAGTAATATGTTTTTCTTTATTGGATATGCTTCATCTGGGTTTAGATTATGGACTGAAAGGAATTAAAAAATACTTCTTTCAAGAGATCAAATTTTACATGAGGATAAGCCTAATTTTGATTTAAACGAATGAAATTTAAGAAATAAATTGTATTTTGAAAATGATCAAGAAAGATACAAATCCAATAACATATTTTAGATAAGGAACCAGTAAATGAAGAACTTGGAAGAGCTCAAGAGAAAAGCCCTATTAATATTATATCTTATTAATTATTATATCTAATTATTATATCTTAATTACTATATCTTCATAAGATGCACAGAATCTGTAAATTGACCTAAGAATGGAAATCGGGAACGTAACGTAGAAAATGAAAAGAAGTCTTTAGAAAAGCATCCAACATGGTAAATAGTAAATAAAAAGCAAATAGAAAGTATGAATGTATTAAGAAACAAATGGATGCTTAAAAGTAAAGATTGTACGAGTAAAGCTTGCTTAGTTCTTAGTGGCTTTTAATTAAAACTTGGAACTGTCTATGAAGAGGCGTTTAGTCCTGTAGTAAGCATTATGCTGCCATATGTCTGGAATAGCAATAAAATAAATGTTAAATTATGAAATTTGACATAAAAGTATCATTTTTATCCATACTTGATTGATATATGAAAAACCATGACTGAAGATTATGGACATAAATCTAAGCACGGGGTTTCGAATCGTTTTGTCCCTAAGAGCACATTTTAGAATATCTGTTGGACCGCGGGCATCACTTAACATTTTCAAGGTGAATTTGTAATTGGATAGTGTTAATAATATCTGAACATAAAAAAGAGATCGATCGCATTTCGCGTTTTGCTGGTATCTGTGTTGGACGCAATTTCTATTTCATTAAAAATGAGAAAACGTTCACATAGACAACTAAAACATTTTTATTGTGATCACACAGTGTCGGGCACACGTTAAACGATCAACGGTCGCCATGGTGACCGCGGGCATAGGGTTGGGAACACCTGATCTAAACCATATAAATTTCAGAAAGCTTTTAAAATATAAAGGCTTTAAGTATTTAATATGGAAAATTTATTATTCCATTAACATAAATTAAGAAGAATAATGATATTAGCAATTTATGTAGATGATGAAATACCAAATGGATTGAATAAAACGGAATTAATTGCTGTTATTCTAGTCTTACAAAAAAGAGCTTCACATGAAACTGCATGATGAAATGCATCCGCTTTTAGGAATTATCCTAGAAACCAATTCCATTCATCAGATATGTATTAATTTGCAATGGTTAAAACATAGGTGAATTTGTAAGTTTAATTACACTGGTGTGCAAAAATTAAGGACGAAGTCGAAAAGTTAGCATATCAGCTGAACGAAGAGGCAGAGCGGACAGAAAGACCAATCTGGAGATTAAGTAAGGTGATGTACGGTAGCACATGCACAGTTATGCAGGTAGACGAAATGGGGGAGTGTCTGAGTAGTATAAAGCATGTTGTCGGTGTAAGATCAGTATTTCTGGCAAAGGGATTGCACGCCGTATAGCAGTTAAAATCACACCGAGTTGCTGCCTCAGCAAAAAATGGCGAATAATCAATCTGTTAGACGACATCTGGATGCTTTTACCCGAGGTCGAATCATTGGGAAGTTGGAGGAAGGCCGCAGTGTGACAAGTGTGGCTGCAGAGTTCGGAATTGCTCACAGCATCTTTTCACGACTTTGAAGACAATTTCAAACTACAGGAACATCTATCCGGGGGTTTAGTAGTGGTCGTCCACGAGGAACCACACCCGCAGATGACCGGTATATTGCCTTACAGGCCAGAAGAAACAGGCGGCAGACAGCGGGAGAAATCGCTAGACACACGACACAGGCGACTGGACGACCGATATCGCGTTTTACCGTGGCCAGAAGACTGCACGGTGGTGGTCTGTTTGCCCGACGCCCTGTACGGTGTGTACCTCTAACGCCTGCCCATCGGAGAAGGCGTTCTCTGTGGTGCCGGGAACAGCGGAATTGGAGAGACAATGAATGGGGACGAGTACTCTTTACAGATGAGAGCAGATTTAGTCTGAGTTGCGATTCTAGACACATACACATCTGGACAGAGCGGGGAACACGCAATAACCCCTTCAACATCATCAAAAGGGACTGTTTTGGAGGTCGCGGAGTTCTCGTTCGAGCAGACATAATGCTTGGTAGCCGGACCGACCTTCATATCTCCCAAGGAGGTTCGTCACCTGGGACTGCTATTGTAACGAGGTTCTTCTTCCTTACATGCGTCTTTTCACAAGGGCTATGGGTCCTCAGTTCCTCTTCATGGACGACAACGCTCCACCTCATCGCACAGTTACTGTCGAAGAGCTGTTGGAGAGTGAAGATATTGAACACATGGATTGGTCGGCAAGGTCTCTGGATCTAAATCCCGTCAACATGTAGGGAACTTACTAGGGAGACCCGTGGCAGCACGTAACTTATCGCCAGTAACGATTCCGAAACTGCGATTGGTGCTACAAGAGGAACGAGCAGCAGTTACAGCTCATTAACAACCACATATCCAGCATGCACAAATGACGTGAAACCTGCCTAGCAGTCAGGGCAGATCATATCCCCTATTAAAGACCGGATGTTTCTTGCTGGACACCCATCACAGGGATGTTTCGGCCTTTAGTCGCATTGCGCTCGATGCTACTTTTTCAATAAAGCTTCTTTTTATCCCTCTGATTTCTCTTTTAGTAAGTATTGCTTACATTACTCATGTCCTTACGTATTGGGGATCTTACGGTATTAAATGTATTGATTTGGAAAGCTTTTGTACAAAGTTATATTGAAAAAACCGTCTTATTCTTAATTTTTGCACACCAGTGTATGATAAATCGAACCAGAAAACAAATCGACATCACAGAAAAAGTGCTGTCTTTTCATCAAGAAGTAACTAGAAGTCTTCTGTGCTTGTTCCGAACCAGATAGGATAATTCTCACGCACTGCAATTTAGCAGTAGATATATGAAAAGTCTTTCTGGTAGTAGGAATGCCACTTAAGTTCTTTAACCCTTTCTTTTAACTCTTGGTAGAAATAATGGTGTCTCCTTCTCCCGTCAACTCTCAACCGAAAGTAGGAATATGATAACCTTTAAGAAGTGGTATAGGGGGAAATATTTCTCAAATTTGAAAGGAATTTATAAATATTTTTGAAAGGAAGTAAAAGCAAAATTACATGCAGAAACTTTCAAAACTGAAATTTCGTTTGAGGATAGATTTCATTTTATTCCAAGAGTAAAGGCTTAATTTTATGAGTTGATAGCAATAAATAGTACTTTTATTGAAGAAAGCAGTTACAATATTGCCATTTTGTTTCATTTTATTTTATTTATTATATGAGTTTTGTGGATTAAAGAAAATAATAGTAAATGCTTTGTTGTGTTATTAGAATGCAATCTGAATCTTTCAGATTGAGCATTTTCCTCTTTCCTTTCCCTTTTTTTAATCCTCCTGTTAACAATAAATGTATTTAATCAGATTGGATTGGATTACTTGGATTAAAACAAAGTAAGAAATCTATCCGGAATGAGAAGAGATAGTTACGTGAAGGACTCTGCATGGGAAAAGGGTTCTTATTCCCGTTACAAATAGTGAAATCCATGAACACTTGAACTAGCTTGATCGGTGGAATCTGAACCCTTGTCGGACTATAAATTTTAGCGATTTTACCGCTCGGCTTCTGTTTGGCTGCGCATTCAAATGAATCTATTGGTTGATTTATTACAGACAAAGCACTCAAGGATACTTATTAACTCAAAACTACCTTATACTGCAGGCGGGAAATATCGCGTAATCTTCATGGCTTTTGCCCATTCTGACGGATTCGTACGCAATTCGAAATATTCGAAGTATCATTACACATTGGTTTTTTTTCAGTCTTACATGAGTACGTACGCTAATTAAAGAAAAAAACCTATATTAGAAAAGCTTAAGACATCGGAAGGAATGGAATAGTTATGAATGGTTGTTTATTATTAACGCCAATGTTTGTGACTTAAACATCTTTAAACGACGTCATTTCGAATTGATATAGTTTCGTTTTTCTTGTTACTTTATGATTCTAAATAATTGCTCACAGAGCTTCAATTCATGTAAAGTAAATAAAGTTCAGTAAAAAATCTTGCTGAAGACAGAATTCTTTGAAACGAAGTTATACAAATCCTCAAGTTCAAATAAACATATTATAGTTTAACGTATTATTGTGTGACGTTATTTGAATGAAATTTGTAACATTTCGTTGCTGAATATTCAGAATATAAAATCCATTTTATGGTTATATATTTGGTGATTTAATATTCGTATTTGTATAGGATACTGACACATACTTTAGTAAAGCTACTTGACAGGACATGTTCGTTAGTTTCGTCCATAAAGGCTCTGAGAATTTAAAAATTTAGATTTATCTTATAAAGAAAAGAAGGTGGACTTTTACTACCTGTACTTTTTATCTAATGTAGAGGAACTTAATATTATATGTAATGTTTGCCTATGTTAACTGATTGTAGCAAAACATCGAAATTAAATCCCAGTTAAAGTTTTAGTGTGTTACTGCAGAATTATTGGCTCATAATGAATGGAAAAAACGTGCCCTCCCGGGATTTGAACTCCGGATCTCCCAAATACGCGTCGCGCGTTCTTCCACTTACGCAAGGAAGGAAATCGGAAAGCAAGTAGAAAATACCTTATAATGTTATACGCAGGAACAATACGAAATCTTACATAACTATTCTTACAATTCAGAATTAAGACCATGAAAATAATCAGAGTTCTGTACTTTTATCCATTCAGCATATAATAAACCGCTTCCTTTGAATAACATGATTAACAATTTTTGAGCTCGAAATTATTGCGTATGAGAATATATACAGTTAAAGCAAAAAAAGCAAGATTCATTAATCTCAAAATTTTCTCAGTAGACATAAAAAATTTTGAAAAATATAATGAAATCATCTATACCGCTTAATGACCCGTTTTCCGCTTTTCTTGTTTTTTGAGTTTGATTTATCAATGAAGCAACCTGTCAAAAACATTAAATTGCAAAAGCGTTATTTTATTGTATTGTCAAATAACGCGACGATGGGCATTCATTAGAACACGCTGAGTAATTTTCAGAAAATCCTCTTTGTGGGCAAAATGGCCTCCCTCTGAATCATAAAAAGAGAACATAAATCTTTCTGTCAGAAAATAAAACTCCCAAACTTCTCCTTAAATACTAAGACTAGCAGCTGGACTCTTGCCAAGAAGCTATTTACTTAACAAGGAAAATTTACCGAGCGTTGAATGGAAGAACTAGGCGATTTCGCCTAGAATTTTAAGTTTGGAATAAAATTCAGAAAATCCAAGATTGCATTCCGCCAATGTTCTTAGCGATTTTTGCAAGCCTTCGTTATTGACGAAGATACTGACATGATAATCCCTTAGCTAAATTTTGTACAAGGAAGTCAAGACTAATAGTATTTTTGCTATTGAAGAATTGACATTTAAGATTCAAACTGTTAAAGATCAATAATGTTTCGTAAATCTGTGACTTACAAAGTTATTAAATATTCTTATCTTCCCAAGAAAGGCATCTTGAAAATGTTGTTTGAATATGTATAGCTGTGAAAAGCTTCTTCTTCTTATGTCAGTATATCAATCTCGAAATGTTCATAAAAATTACGAACTCCAAATTTTTATACATTTCTCCACACCCTATATTTATAAAGAGGAAAGTTTTGTACTGATTTTAAAAAAATAATATATGAAATGTTTGATTCCCATGCAACAGAAAATGATCGAGCTATTTTGTACTAAAAACGGGGATCATACTTTGCGACCGTAATATTTTTTTTTTAATTTTAAATACTTTCCTAAAAATATTTTAGCTAACATTTTAAATACAGGAGTAAAATATTTTAGAATAAAGGGACAGTAAAGAACATTTTAAAAAATTAGTTAATTGATTTTGTTGCGTTATACAAACGGAGATATATCTCAAGTATGTTTTATCCTTCTGCTTGTATAAAGTTGGAGGAAATAGTAATTAAAAATTAAGAAATTAAATTTCTATTTCTCTGTTTTCAGTTATACTTCTTTTAACTCACTTGGTTTTTTCCCCTTTTTATTATGAAATCCGCAAACCATTCCCTATGTACCACAAAATATCACATGAGGCTTACAGAAGTAAGTATGAAACACAGTAGAGAAATAGTTGACGTGGACACCGCGTCCTTGCACAGTTGCACACATTTTTTTCTGCACTTCATTTATTTTCTCGAATTCCAGCTAGAGATATATTTCTCATTCAATCAATTCAGTTTTCACTTCGCTGCAAAGCAAAAATACGTAGAAAATCATAATATCTTCGTTAAAACTTGTAAAATACAGAAAAACGTAACATACCAGATGCAGTTAAAGACAATTAAAAAAACTATTTTTACAATTAAAATTAAAAATTTTACGCCAAAAAAAGCAATACACGGAAAAAAATTTTCGATGCGCATAATTGAAAGTTAACTTTTGGTCCTACTGGGCAAAAACACACTGAAGTTGGGGTACCAACTGACTTAATTCACTATTCTACTAAAGTTTTAAATGTAAACAAATGACGGCCGCATGAGGCCTAGGGCCACTTCAACTTTTAAATTTTTGATAATCCTACAACTATTGCATGCAGATTCATTTCAAAGCATAAAAACCTCAACCGGAACATAAGAACAACGGAATGCAACATATTTTAAAGCAAAAAATGCGTAATTTACTAATATATAAGAATAAAATAATGATCTAATTGAACTGGGTATATATATGTATATGTATATGTATATATATGTATATGTATATGTTATATATACGTTTGGTGTCACCGATTGCAACGAAATAGGGAAGTGCACAACTACATGCTTTAGCAGTCCCATATACACAATTTCAACGTTCTACAGCTACTCCTTGAGTTATGCGAGATACATACATAGGTACAATCCGTTTGGGAGAAAAGAGTTCTTTATTCTGTCCGTACGTACAGTTGTCTCGCACAATAAAAAAAGTCATTGAATGGATTCGATAGCGGTCGAAATGGATATTTTTGTTGAAGTGTGATATTTGAAATTTTTTGGTATTACAATACATTTTTTACTTCGTACAAGGAAGTAAAAATAAACAGTAAAGGAAATTTCTTTTTTTTAATTCTGAACGATTACAATAATTTACAATGAATTTACAAAAATAGTTCAAGGCAATTCTCTCAGAAATAAAATGATGAAAATCTGGAGGCCCCATTCAAGTTTTTACGTACCAATTTTAAAAGTGCCATTTTATCTTTTATTGCCAAATTTGGAACAAAGAAGGAATGTTCAACATTTTTCTTGCCACCAACTTTGCAATTACAAAATGTTTTTGGACCCAACTTAAATTTGTTCAAATAACTTTTAAAGTTTCCATGGCCAATAAGGAATTGGGTCATCTTAAAACTTGTAAAAAATGATTACATGACAATCTCATTTTGATGGAAGTGAAAAATAGCTTAGTTTTCCCTTTGTTTGAGCTAATGTATTATTGATTCTGCGAATCTCCAATACCTCATTCATGACCTTCTTATAAAAGCATTCAGGCATATTGATAAAAATGTCAATTTTGCGCTTGGTGGCAGGCTTTGCAAGAAAATTGCCCCGTTCATTCCCAATAATATCCTTATGTTCAAGAAACAAATGCAAAAGCAACCGAAATGTTTTTATTCTTCAGGTTTTCAATATCTTTTTTAAATAATAATTTTAATATTCTTTTAGTTTTTTAATATGAAAGGAATCGGTACAAATGAAATAGTCTGAAAGAGCACTATTTTGATTTGCACATATTTGCTGGCGAAGTTTAAACACAAAAGTTCAGCTATAAAAACCGCGTATTCATCTTGAATTCTAAGCTGAAAAAGCTCGAATTTAAGACCAGTTCTAAAGATAACAAATGCGAAACCATTAACATTATCATCAATTTTCCTGCCATCAGTTAGTTTGAAAGAAATTTTTTAAATAAAAGTTAGTTAAGCATTTTAATTATCTCTTAATGACAACAAGTGTTATATATATACACTTTAAACTTTAGATGGATGTAAATAAATAGTTAGAAAAAAGGAAGATAATTGTTAAGCTATATCTTCCACAACTTGTTTTCTAAATTTAAAGCAAGCAAATGCAGTCTAGAGTATAAATGGTGTGCATTTTGATGCATTTTAATTTTCATCAAGTTAGAATATATAAAAGCCTTTATCTTTATTCTATCTTCAGTGAATTGCGCTCTTTTTTGTGAAACTAAAAACTAGGAAGAGCGCATATATATTTCTTGGATTTTTACTGGACTGTATAATTTATTTAATTTATATTTATGAGATTATCTGAAATAATTCTCTGTTTATCTGGAATCCTCAAATTATAATTTTTTTCAACTATTTACATTTAAATTTTCGTTGTTGTTGTTACTTATCCTCCCACTCCTCTTCCCTTCCACCAAACCAGACGGGAGGACTTTCGGCTCGCCGCATATTTAAAGTGCCGCCCTGCCGCACCGACACTATACATACAAAAATGCATGCCTTCTCCGGGATTCGAACCCTGGCCCTTCGGCCTAGCAGTCACCGATGCTAACCACTGTACCGCTTGTGCGGCACACGAATGTTTTCTAATTTACCTAACAACGATTTTGCGATATGTGATCCGAATAGCATAATGAAAGTTTTCTTTAATTTCGCTTTATCATTTTTTTAACAATCGAAATGCTAATATCAAATTCTACAGCAGAGATTCAGTTAGCAAAACCTAATAGCCCAGTGTCAATACATGCCATTATACATCATTTTAGGCTTGTTTAATCAGCATTAGTCTGAGGACCCAAAACGGTAAATTTTACGGCATCCACTTAATGGAGACATACATCTAAGACAGAGAATCCAATTACTTCACAAAACATTGCTCACAGTCGTCACGTCTCTAGAAAGGAGGAATTCCTCACGGAAAATTCCTTCACTCCACTCTAATGATTCATTTCTAGGAGATTCGTGTTGTCACTCAGGATTGGAGTAGAGCGGTGAAAGAAAGCGATTCATTGGCTAGGGGTGCTAATTTGGCGAAGCTGGGTTTTGTACCATTAGTATTCAGTTCCGCAATCCATTTCAGAAGAAATGAGTCCCACTTTTAGGAAGAAACCTACATTGCATGAATGAAGAAAACGCTGCATGATACATTTATTGATCTTGTGTTTATGAATGAGTTTTTTCATTCAGATACAACGACAGAGAAAGATGAATGGAAATAATATACGTGAGTCTAATGTATATTCTCTACGCTCTTTCTTTTATCTTTTTTCCTATACAGGTATATCTTGCAAAGGAATGTGTGCAACCTATGGCCTATGTATAGTTTTCGTACTTTGTATAAAGCGAATTCACATTCATATAATCACATCAACTCACACATACGTATTATATATTCATAAGTGCTTGTTGAAAGAAAAAATCCATTTGTTATTACATTTAAAGCTGATTTTGTTTAAATCTTTTCTTTCTATTATTAGCCTACAGCTGACAGTGAGAATTCTGTCTGACTATAAGCTGAATTCAGCTTTCGCAAAGAATATGGAGTAATATTCTTAAATTTATATCCTTTAAAATGCGAATGCATTTTTTGCTTCAAATAACAAAATAACGATTATTTTATTCTTTGTATAACTATGTATAAAAATTTCCATGTATTTTGTGTTAGCTGTAGATCGTATTGACCGCCCGATGAGAAAGTGGCTAGCGCATCGCGCTGCTGCAGCACAGGTCCGGGGTTCGATCCCCGGGCTCGGCAAGGTTGACTCCGTCTTTCTTCCCTTAAGTGGATCGATAAAATGAGTACGAAGTTCGCTTGGGGACTAAACACCGGGGAACTTGCGACAAGCTGACCACTTGCCCAGAGCATACGCTGATGCACTCCGGGGCCCGAAAAGGTCAAGAAAGCAGAAAAAGGTCACTGCAGGCTGTGGTCCACTAGGGCTGTTGCGTCTTAAGTTCAGTTTACAGTAGACCATATTCGACAAGACATTCATTATTTGTAAAACAATCTTTTGAATTCCTTAGCAGTGCGTAACACAAGTTGACAATCCACTTATTTTCCCTTTTCAGCACCAAATATAGCACCATATGTTTGCGTACTTTCCCTTGTTATGTGAGGTTTCATGGGCATTATATTTTCTTTCAAAACTTTAACATTTTTAAATAGCTGGCATATTGTTCTTTAACATGTAAAATTATACCGATATCCAAATATTATGTCTCTTCTGAAAATAGGTATAAAATGTTGCTGAAGAAAAGAGAAAAGTCTTTTTTCAGAAAAAAGCGTAAAAAAGGATTTTATCCTTTATAACAGGCGAAAATGGAATAGACTAAAATCTCAAAGAAAAATATTAAAAAATGTGTTAGCTAATTGATTAAGGCAAAGTGCTAACATCATTTGTATAAGGCTATAAGGTATTTCTCCCTTCTTGGCATGCCTTCGTGGTGTAGTGGTCATCACGCTCGGCGAGTATTCGATAGGTCTGTGGTTCGAGCCTCGGCGAGGGCATTGCTAATTTCTTCAGCTTCCTGACATCGAAATTAACCTAATATCTCTACAGTGGCGCCAGAGGAAGAAAAAAAAAAGGTGGTGGATGATGATTCTCCACCGCCAGGATTTGGCGATTGGGTCCTCTAACCCCCAGTCGCCTTTTAAAAGGGGGAGTATATAAGGTATTTCTCCCATATTCTTTGCGATTTGCGATTCTTTGCGATCCCATATTCAATCACCATTACATTATAGTATATTTCTCCCACCTTCTTGGCATGCCTTTGTGGTGCACTCGGCCAGCACACTCGGCGCGCATTCGAGAGGTCCGTGGTTCGAGTCCTGGCGAGGGCATTGCACATTTGTCTCTTCTCCTGCTTCAAATAATACCTAATGTCTCTAGAAGGGGGGATGCATTTTTGGAGCCCTTTGTAAGGGAAACTAAATCGTATATATACTACACATGAGAAAACACGAAAACTCATACAGTCCATCAGTTAGCTGAGATTTGAACTCATGCCAAATAACCTGCGCTCAGCAGCCTTACCCACTCGACCTTTAGAGGTTGATGAAAGAGAAATGAAAGCTGTAACAAAAATAGATGTTCATTTCTATTCAATTATAATATTCACAAATGCAAATATAATTGAATAATAAGTTATTAATAAATAAATTATTTCTATGATATTCTTTTCACCTGTGTAATTAGTAATAGACTATTAGACATAGTATTGCGTTGATAAACACACGTTATTACGAACGTAATTATAAACCCGTTACTGTAAACGTGTTGATTGAAGAATGAGAAAATTTAGGAATTTGTCCTTCTAATATGGGGAAATGGCTTATTTCTTATAGGTTAGAATAATTATTAGATCCTCTAATGTTAATCTAAATAAAATTAAAAGATCTCATATTTATATAGAAATGTTTAGCGAGCAATAATTTAACTGAGAATACTGGGGTTAGTTGATACAAATTCACAATCTTTAACTTTGGGCTTATAAATGCATTCAAATATTGGTAATTTTGACCGTCTCGTAAGCTGAAGTGAATTGTATTGCTTACTTTTAAACGAGGCCTGTAAACACCTAAAATACTCCAACTTACTTATGTTGGTGGTTTTAATTAGATAATTTGATTTACAATTTCATCATTAATTAGAATTATTTTAGATTATGACAAAGCACACAATTTTTGCGCCTAGTCAATGATCTAGGCATAACATTTTGGACTATATCTAACCCTTCAATGATATCTAATATATATTTAAATCACCATTACATTATAGTATATTTATAAGATTACACGTGATCTAGCAATGCTATTTAACTCCTATAAACCCTAACAGGCGTAAAACGCTAAGTCTGAGAACAACGACAAATTCCAAGGAGGGTTATAAAAACAAACCTTTTAATTAAACAAAAATTGGAGCATACGGGCACGCTCTGGTGCTACAATAACCACAACTCATGGTAACACAAATAAATAGAACAGGTAAACGGGTAAAAGTGTATGGAGAGCCAAGACTTGACTACGGAATCGAGAACAGGTATTGCCCCTGTACACTAACCAGCTAGAGTTTGGAAAATTCAAATTGACAGTATGCTTTTTTTTCCCTCAAGAACATTGGAGTTATATATCGCATTTGTTACATTTAAACATGACAAGATAATAATACAAAATTAGGCAAAGTTACATAACACAAACTGTTAAGTATAGTCACTACAATATAGGATTGCAAATTCAATACAGTCTATCCTTCGGCGATCGGCGCACTGGAATTTTTTATATTTTTATGTAAGAAGATAAGCATACGCGGTTTGATTTTGCTAATATATTCTAATGTCTGGTTTCTGTTATGTGATGATATTTCTTACAGGTAAGACCGTACAGAGCTCAAATATTTCTGCCCAAAGTACACAATTCATAACTAAAGTTCATATTAATTTCTACGTCAAATAGCAAGCCTCACATGCTTAGCTCAATGCGTTTTGTGTTTGACGAATTATGAAAATTACTGATGTCTCGGAGTCAGTTATTGGGGTATAGCCTTACCATTGCTCAAATGTTGCTCGGAATAAGCTGTTTGGGCAGTCAGTAGTGCACCAATTCCTCCCGAAACTAGCCATAAAAAGCTTCAAGTACTACCTCACCAGTCACGGTCACATCCATATTGTTTCTTAAAAAAGAACCTCTCTATTAATGACAATAGCGTCTGTAGAGTCAAAGACGCTGATCATTACATAGTCTTCTATCCTCTTTCAAGTGACCTGGTTATCCAGAAACCCACGTGTATAAAACTTAACTTGAGATGAATGGCGATATCTCAACGCCACCTATATCCCCAAATCATGAAGAATACACCAGAAGCTCAAAGCTCTAGGACTGGATCTAAGCTAAGTCATTCCTCAGGACCGAAAACGAAAAACAAATTCAACAGTCAGATTTAAATTAAACATTGAATAGTACTAAATTACTACGCTAGAAGCTGGCTCAAATCATTTACAGGCGGTCAAATTTTAAAGTGTCAGCAGCGAGAGACTGCAAAGCCGATTGATTACAACTACTAGAGCTAGCAGGAACTACCTACATAACGCACTCCTGATTCCAGGAACACTGTCTATCCCAAAACCAAAAACACCAACTTAAGTACTCACAACTAATTTGCATTCTGATTAGGAATACGGAAAGGAGAATTTACAGCAAAGACTGAATTTATGATAACTGGTTAATTAAAGTATGCTACCGTACAACATTATTTGGTAATCAATGTGCTTCGTTCCCTGAGCACTGAATTTAATTTTTGCTAATAACAATCGAGGCAGAAGAACGAGTACTAGTCTCAAAATACCTTAAATAGCTTTTATAACAAGGATGAAAATGAAATATGAGGCTAAATTTGTTTATTTGTGCACACGAAACAAGTTATCACATTTTATCTATTATTATTTACCTTATTATTCACCTATTTTCATCTTTCTCTTCAATATATATATTTATGAAGTTGTGTAATAGAAACGCCCTGAATGACTACTATAATATTTTAAAGAAAGAAGAAAGAAACCTGAACGAAGATTTCCTGCTTTCATTGCATTATAAACAGGGAGTTGCTAGCAATTTTGAGCTATATGAATATGTTTTTTCTTTTGCTGTGCGTCTACATTTTAACTCTAAATTATGTGACGCCTACATTAGCCGAGTGGATAATACTAGTGTAACACTGGTAATTCGACTGGGTTCAAATCACCAACGAACGAGCTTCCAGCATTAACCGTTTTCATGAATTAGCTGCACAGGTAGCATGAATAGGAGTCAAGTTTCCTTTGAAACTCCCTCGTGAAGGCATTTCTCTTCTTGAGAGAGAAAGATGTGCCCATTTCCAAAATTCAAATTCCAAAATTCCCACTTCCTAATTTGTGCGGAAAACTATAAATTAAAAAAATGAGGACTCATGCTTACTCTGATCTGATCTGCTTATAGTTTTATAAATTCTGAAATATTATTCTTTCTTCCCAATAAATTGCTTACAATAATAATATATATTTAGAACGCAGAGTAGCTAATTCAAATGCAGGTAACTTATAAACCTAAACATACTTACTGTGATTGCTTTCAAACAGCTAAATTATTCAGGCCTCTCATTCAATTAATTATCATCTATTTAAGAATTAGATCAGCATCAGGTTCTAACTCAATAGCAACAGAAATACACAGTACATGCTATAAAATAGTAGCCTGCATCATAGCAATATCAGACTAGGAATTAATGCCTTCTTAAAAACATTAATTTGCCTAAATGTTCTAAAAAATAGTGTTTCTTGCATATGCGCCTTTTTTTCAGAGAATACGGATCGTGAGAACTTGAATGAACATGGATGTTTAAACTATGAATAAATAGTTAAACACGTTAATAAAGTGAACTTCAGAACAGAGGTTTTAGGTACTTTTTATCTATGAGGAAATATACAAACCTATAAATTAAAAAAATGAGGCAACTGGCAAAATTACTTTTCGTTTATGTGAACGCATTGAATTAAGATCTAAGAATTGATCATATATATCAACATCATGTTTCCACATACGATGTATACAAAATCCGAAAGATAAAAACGAGAAGAGTAGAATATAGTTTTATTATATAACCTTGTATACATAACTGAAATAACACCATGATAATACCAGGCTCTTTTTAAAAATTTAGTTGCAAAAAATGTAGCATAAAAGGCAAAGTTTTTTAAATTAAAAAAAAATATTCGGCTTCCATGAACATAACAGAAGACGATATGGTCATTTATTTTAGATCAGATACAGCCAGCATGAGAATTTGGTTATCAAGTGGTTATTATTTTCATAAAAACTGCTATTTGTTTCTTATTCATCTTTGTACCATTCGAGCAGTAACATAGCAGAGTAGAACACATACATGTTAACTAAAGTGAAGGCTTATGCTTTTTTTGTATTAAATTAAAATGTTAATGCTTTCTACCATCTAAAAGCATTTCTTTAATTTCAAACAATATACTCGAAATGCCTATGTGCTTCTGTTAATCTGATATAAATTCGTATTTGTAATTTGGAAACACTCAAAGTTCCCAAATGCTTTTCTGCATATAATATTATAACCAACGCATTTAATACTTGTCTGCCTTTCGATTTATCATTTGACACTGTTTAGTAGATGCACAATTTCATATTCGGGTCTACACAAACAGTAAGTCTTATGTCACCACCAATAGGTACACACCATATTCTCCATATTCTTAAAATTTAAATATATGTTTGTTCATATCTACAAAAATCTCTCTTTTGTGATGATATATACGTCACAACATAATTTATAATTTTTATTATTATGACTTTTAATGTGTTTTAAAACTTAATTTCTTTCCAACTAAGAAATTTTGAAGGCGCCGAATTCTGTGAATTTGTTAAACATCTCTAAAATAACTTCTACGTAAAAAACACAATCCCAAGGACAAATTGGTTGCAACTTCGTTTCCAAATAAATCATTTGTTTGGTTTAAGTCAAGTGACTACCACTCCTCCGCCCAGTCGTCCAGCGGTGAAAACTGCTAAATACTGCAATCTTGATCTGGGTTCCATCCCAGGCAAACAGAGTGGATAAAGGTTTTCCCCCCTTCCTCGTGTGTAATATGATTATGCGTCAGTTTACATTAGAAAGGGTTCTCCACGCAAGTATTCCTTTCCTGGGGCAGTTATATAGTTTCTTCAGAAAGTGTTCTTTGAACTGTCATCAATGCTTTGATATCATTTACCTGCACTGTTATATAAAATTTCAAATTATATTGTAGGGATTTATATTTATTTTAAATAACCAGTTACATTTAATTTTAAGTTACTTTCCTGTGAGCCTTCATTCCCCTAACTGCCAGTGCCAGAATATTTAAATTTGGTAGCGCGCGTAAGAAATGCAAATTCTACCAGTGAGAGAATAAGTTAAATATCGACGTTCCAGTAGAGAAAGAGAGAGTCCGGGAAATTGCCGTGCGTGCTTATACGCAAACTTCTGTTTAGCAGTTACTGCTGGTTTGACGTGGCTTAAGCGCTATTATCTTGCAGCGCTAGACTCATCTACACGCTGTAGGCCACAGGATTATATAAGTCCTGCAGCGTAATTCTACTATTTGTGAACATCTTGAATTTTTAAGTTTGATTCTAATGTTTCAGTTACCGCCCAAGTTGAGGCGTAGTATGTTAGCGTCAAGTTGACGCATCGTAAATAAGTTAAAGAGTTTAATAAAAGGCCTTTTTAACCTTCCTCAGTGCAATCACTGTCTCTCAAGATTCTACACAACAGAAGGGCAGTAGATCTTTACAATATAAACATACATATGATGAATACTTTTTTCGTTTTGCTCAAGAAATTAAAGAATCAGAAATATTTTCAACTACAGGGTTTTATTTCTTTCTTATCTTCTATTGAATACAGAAATATGTTCATATGACTATGCCTGGCAACGCCACAATAGTCCAAAACAGAAGATACCCGGATTTACATAAGTTATTTCATTCAGTTTTACCTTAGTACCGATATTCACTCTTAAGTTTTCAGAAAAATATTATAGCCATTATCATATCTTCTAAATTCTAGTTTTTTAATTTGATATTTTCGACTATAATTTAATTTTCAAACTTCCGATCACGTTACTTTACATTACATTACTTCTGCTATTTGTTATCCACACAAAAGAAATAAACACAGAAAATTTACATTACAGATTTAAAAGAAATAAACACATTTTTGTTAAGTGTATACATTTATTTCACTTTTATTTATTTTATTTATTTATTATATATTTTACTTTATTTTTTATTTTTTTTTATTTATTTTACTTTTATTTACTTTACGTTTTTCATAATATGCCTAATTATTATAATTTACAAGATCTTTTTATTATACGCATGTAGCACATGTAACTGATATAATTAATAATATAATAAACTGGTATTTTTAATATTTTAATCCTGAATGACTTTATAAAAGTATTTTTGTTCATGATTTTAGTAATAAGCCCATGAGAATGTTATTTCAGTATATCAACGTTTAGACGTTCATTTTATGAACGCAAACTCTATATTTGCACTTAACACATTACAGAGTTAAGTAGAAACAAAGTATATCGGTTTACGAAACTTTTGCAAAAGTATTCAGAAAGACTGTTACAATGTTAAAAGTAAAAACGAATATTTTGAAACACATTTTAGCTTTCACAATAATTTTGGATATATGTATCTAAAACTAAAATTCGTACTGGTAAGAATGGTAGATTTAAAATCAAAACAGTTATAGAAAAGTTTAACTGATTTGAATATAACTGTCCTCACGCATTCACTTTTATTCTATTGCATCTACTATTCTTTAAAATTATGTTAATGTTTATAGGCACGCCAAGCTTCTACCTTTAGTCACATAGGCTAAAAATTTTCTGACAGCTAAACTGATTTCTAACAGAAATCATATAAATTTATATAACACAATTATTTATAAATTTATTTTTAAATTTTA
>KK115271.1:995258-1061003 GCA_000611955.2 Stegodyphus mimosarum | reverse complement strand
AGTTAACAAAGTAAAAATATAAATAAAAAATTTTATAAATTATTAAATTAAGGATAAATAATTTAATAACATTGATAAAATACTGAACCTCATCTTCCTTGGGATTCCGGCTGCATTCGTTCATAAACTAAGAAATAGCTCAACCGGGATCCAGTTGAATTTAAACTCTGAATATGCGTACTACTTCAAGAGATGATAAAAACAAAGAAAATTCTTTTCCAGCACATCAAAGAAAAAGTTAAAGCATCACTAATAAGAGTAGAGGAAATGCTGTAAGTAATAATAGGCTATGGAAGAAATTTTAACGGAGGTTATGTCGAAATAAAAATAAAGAGCTAAGAATGCAATGCTTTCTGAGCACAATGCCCGCCTATATGTAATTAGAGCTATCAAGCAGAATGCGGCAAAATGTATGAATTTAATGGCATGACAAATGAGAGTCTCTGTTTCTCATATTTGGTTACATCCTATCAAAAACCCTGCAGGCGCTCTTTTCTGCGGGAAGACATTAGCGTTGCAACGAAAACTTTACCTAATGTTCACTGCACTTCTGGGAGAATCCATGTGGTTGGAGATTTTCCTTTTCTTTAGAGTTTCAACCTCCGCCCAAGTGTTTATTTCCCAGAGAAAGTGAAGCATGAATTCAGAAGTTAAAATCTATTCTAATTTACTTTTATTACTAAAATAAAACTTTCGAGATCAAAAGAACTTTCTGCTGAAGTTTTTATTCCAATTAGTCAAAAGAAGTGATGGAACCCTCTTATCTAGGGCTCTCGTGCCTTCCGTCTAGGACTAGGATTCATATCTAAATTTAAGAAGTAGCTTCTATATCCCAGCTCCAGTGGGCTCCTGCGCAAATGCGCATATCTTTTATATTTTAAAAATAATATCATTGAAGTGTCCATGTCTTTGACAGGTTTTAAGTTGAATAAATAATTTATGATTACGCGCAACTGCGGGTGTTTTATCATGAATGTTTTATTTTAATTGATTTGTTGTTGCCGGTTTAGTTTTGTACATACGACTAAAAATATCTTCCATAAAAGCTTGCGGGGAGGGGAATTACGTTTTATCGGAGGGTATGGGATGTCGTTTCTATGTGAAATCACTTTATTGGGGAACATTTTTTAAACATTGGTTTAGACTCGTTTGAAGTATTCCATATGACGCTATCCTCTTGCAATTAGGCTCTCTTGTCACAGACATCAAATTCTTCCAATTCTGGCACCAAAACTCCTGTTCGCTCCTTTCGGACTTTTAAAGTATTGTACATTTTCTTCTTTTCGCGGAGAGCGTGGTTGTTCTGCTTTTCGAATTTCAAGTTCCAGTTTTGTGATTCATAGTTTAGAGAAATTAAAATAAGACTCAATATAATGTAGAGTAAATCCTAGTTTAACTGATGCAGGCGTTTTAAAACTACATAAGAATTGTTATATTTGTAAAAATTGTTTTGCATATAAAGCGCGTTATTCACCTGTGAAGAGTTTCATGATAACTAAAATTCCTAGCATTCCTCTTTCAAATGATTTTTGAGAAAAACAAAATCCCTGTTTGCAAACTTTTATGGTCCGTCCTGTATATTTTGCGAGTTTTTCTAAAAGCTATTTCAGTTTCAAACTGTTTTAATAATATTTGTAAAAATTCAAAGACATATTTTTCAATTTGCTCTTAAAAGCTCTTAAAAGAAATGTATAATACTTAACAAGTACTATAACAGTAGTATAATCCCTCCCATTTTAATACGCCTATTAAATCAATGAGCTGTTTTCTTTAGAATTATTTACACTTAAACTGCAACGACGAAACGACGCTTGTCATTTTTGCGTATGGTTGGTTATGATTTTTATGAAACTGATGAAAAGGCTCAAATTTTACTATTGTGTATTTTAGCAATTTTCGAGCGAAATGAAGATACATGTTAATATTTTTTTAAAACATCCTTAAATTCTACCTACACAAGTTGAATTTATTTTACAGATTCAGACACAAGCACAAACATGCCGACAGATTTTTAAGCGACATAAATCTCGAAACTGACTGTTTAAATGTTTTTTGTTATTTATAATTAAATATTAATTTATTATATTTTAACTTCTTCTGAGGTAAGTGCCTTGATCGCCTTATAATCTACTAGCGCTCAATCCATGTTTACACATGGCACTTAATTATTTGAATTTTGTAGAATTAGGTTTAGTATTATTGTTGTGTTATTATTTATTATTAATTATTATGTTATTATTTATTATAAATTATTATGATATTATTCATTATTGTTATTACTATATTGTTATTTATTAACATTGTGTTATTTAATGTTAATTATAATGTTATTATTATTATTACTATACTTTTTTTAATTTTAAATATTAAAAGCCAAATATTCCAATATTTTATTAACATTTAAAAAATTTCAACATAAATTAAGGTCCTTATTACTTCTGCTCTTCAGTGTTCTTTAAGTACTCAGATCTAAAAGTTATAATTTAGTTGTCAGATTGATGCTTTGTAACAAAAGTTTGTTTAATATTTTATATAATTAAGCTCTTAATCTGGGAACAATCGCCAAATGTTGCAACCTTCCTATATCAACGCCAAAAGTGGTGATTCCCAGCATGATGCCAATCAATACGTCCAATAGGAATAGTGGCGCCTTGTGCTCCTTGTCACCCTTCTCTGTTTGAGTCCAAGAGATGTAACAGGGAAAGCTGAAGGGAGTAGAAGATATCTTCCTCTAGTTCTCCACACCCCCTAGCGTTCTTCTAGTCCACTTCAAATGATCTTTAGAGAGTAAGTGTTCCATTACAGCCCTTACGACACTGCGAAAGCATTCACTGGATTATGAGTCTTCCCGAGTTCCAATATGGGACGGATTTTAAGCATGAAGAACAGTACAAAAGCTTGGCGGAACGGGATTCTGGAACCCACGAAGCTAATAATGAACTTAATATGATGAGAGTGCTTCAGAATAAAATAGCAATAGTCATTCGTTGATCAAATAAGAGATTAAAGGGAGAGTTAGTTTAATATACATGCATATATATATATACATAAAGAGAGAGAGAGATTAGTTACAATGCGGCCCAGTAAGTAAATCAGAGACAGGTTCAAAGGTTTTCGCGCATAAACAGAATAATTTAATATTATATAGTTGTTTTCATGTTCATTAACTTATCAAAACTATGAAACTGAAAGTTTTCATTTGAAATCAAAATAAAATAATGGATGAAATCTAGAAAATCATTGCTGCTTTTTTTATATCGCTTCTATTTAATATATTTAATGGTCGCTATTTCAGATCAGCTTGTGGCTGATGCATCTAATAAGATTATTAATTACGGTCAAAGACCCCATATATTCTATAAATAAAGTTAATATTTTAAACAAATGACAACTAAAACAAAATAAGAAAAGTTTAACTCATTTAAACCATCACAGAAACCGTTTCGGTCATTAAAAGTATAATAAGACTATAAAAATATGAATGCAATGAGAGAATGAGTGAGAAGAGATAAGGAGAGAACTTTTAGCTAACAATTAACATTGAAAGGATACAACAATTGTTTTAACTGAATCAGCAAATGACACGAAAGCTACCTGCCTAAGCGAAGCGATGACATCACGGAGGACTTTCTAAATGAAGGTGGCTCCTACACACAATTACTTATCAAAACAACTACGTAATCATGTCCTGACCCACGATCCTAGCCCGGATAGACTACTAGTATCAAGAATCTGATACTCTCACCAGCTAGTACACCTCAGATAAAATAATTAATAAAGTTTGTATTTGTCGTAGCATATGAAAGAAATAGAGTTTTTGCGCTTTATTAACATAAAAGCATTCATGAATGGGTGCTCACTAAAATCCGAATGTTTAAATTCGGATATAGGGGAAGTTTCACATAATTCGGTTTCGTGTGAGTGAATGAGATATCTATAAGAATATTTTATCATTTTCATTTCGTAATGAAAATGCAAATTAATTTTTTTAAGAAAGAATGCATATCTTCACGTAACATGTGTTTTATCCTCAACATCCAACATATCTGTATTCCTTGTAGAGTCAGTAGATTATTTTAAGCAGGAGAGATGAAAAATTAGCATTGCCCTCGCCGGGACTCGAACCTCGGACCTCTCGATACGCGCCGAGTGTGCTGACCATTACACCACAAAGGCATGATAAGAAGGCGGAGAAATACATTATAAACTTATTCTTTTGCTAACTTAATCAGCTATCTTAGCCTGTCACGGCTGCATTACATTCTTATTCTAAATATCTTCAAATATCGTAATCAAAAACTAAAGAATTTAAATACTTGAAAAAATATTACAATATTTTCTGTTTTTCTGTAATCAAAAGTGTTCATATTTATTGAAACCATTCCCGGACAGGACGAAATTCGGCAGGACATATTTGAGACATAATATAATTCTAAACCTGTAACAGGTTTATTTGGAATGAGAACATGAATTAGAGAATATGACAATAGGTTATATTTATTATCGTTTTGTTTTCAGAAATACTAATCACTCTTATATGTTTATAGGTAATTATTTCCGAAAGCCTTTCACTTTAAACTTCACTAGTTAACTATGGAAAGTAGGTTCTGTTGCTAATTTTTTCCTCAGTAAGCAGAATTCCTTATTAGTATTATAAATTTGCAATATACGATTTTGTTTTCCAAATGGGAAAATTTCGGGTCTTTTTCTCTCAATTTCAGATTTATATTCTGACTTTTTTTTTAATTTTACCTGTTACAAATCGCACTGAATACAATATATCATTGATTAATTTGTTATCAGATAATGTATCTTCGTTAAAATATTTTCTTGCAAAAACTAGACTTTTCCACAAGTTTTATATTCCACGATAGGTTCCAAAAGTTATCTGACAAAAATTCTGCCGATGATGTACTCGCATTATCAGTTAGGTAAGAAATGTGTTTTAAACGGGATCAATGCATTCCTTCAAAATTTTTTCTTTCTGTGGTACTCGTGAATCAATGCTTCATACGTATATTTGGAATGTGCTATTATTAGATTTTTGAAAGTATTTCTGATACCACAAAAATACCTGCATGACTTTCCGAAACGGCGCAAACATAATTCATATCGATTTCTTACAGTATCCCGGATATTTTTCCAGACATATCCCCAAACGGGACACACCAATAAATCCAGTACTATCTCGACTATCCGGGAAGTCTAGCCATTTTTACGAAGATCATAAGTTTTAATGCTTGGATATATTCCACAATATCGTCTTCTTTCTTTTTGTAATGCATTATGAAAGCTTTAAATTTTAAATTATCAATTTCTAAAGTAAAAATTCTAATGCTGTTTTATTTTGAAGATATGACAATGATGGAAAACACTAATTATATTTTCAAGGCTCTTAATTTCCTCAGCAGGTATCAGACATTATTAAATACCTCAAATGTAATAATTTTGATTATAGTTATTAATTAATTACATTTAAAAATTTGGCGGCTAAAAATATTATAAATTTTCTTTACATTGTTACTCTAGACATTACCCTTGAAAACTTACATTTACTTTTTGCATTTAAAGGAAGCAAAAAAATTGGGAGATTTAAAACATATATAATTTTTAAATAATCTTCAATTATGTTTTTGTCATAATCGGTTAAATACCTGACACTTAAAAATGCTTTAAAATTGCATAAGGCACAAGACACAAGGAAAATTTATAACACATACGCAATTTGCAGAAGACAAAGTACATTTCGTCGAACTGCAGATTTATCTAACATCATGAGTTCGATATTACAGATTCTTAAGAGGTTTAAAAGGGAAAAATTTTATTCCTATAGTATGTAAGAAATTCAATAACAGTGTTGAAATTTCTTGAGATGTGTATAATTTTATTAATTTAAATGCTTTAAACTATCAAACAAAAAGCTAACTTAAGCAAATGCCTGTTGACAAATTTCTACTTAACTCAGACCATATCATTTATTTCTGAGAGCTTCTTTGACAATCTGCCAGCATCCTAGGCAACAGCTTTATGTACATAAATGGTATTTATGCAAGATTAATCAGCTTTGCAACACAGAAATTCTTAAGTAATTATCCCAAGAGTATAATTATTTCGTCGCCATTCTTTGTTTTACCATGAAATTCGTGTTCCGAATTAAGGTTTAATTTAATGGGGTATTTAGGAAACGAAGCAAAAAAAGCCAAATTGTTTTTCATGGAAATATAACACATTTCGTTTTTTTTTCATTATAAATTAATTTGCAGTTACTTTCTTCCTGAAATGGGTTTGTCGGAAAGAGATATACGGAATTAATTTTAATTTTATGAATTCGAATTGCTGCAATATTATTAGCAGTATTAAAGAAGGGTAAAAAATGTTAAACGTCTCTCTACAGATGGAATAAGGCAATTACGCAACGTTATTCTTTACGACTTCGTTGTTTGCAAGATTTAGAACACAAACCTTTCCTTGACATCGGTATATATTTAATACGTTTGTTAGCGCAAAACCCTGCCAATGTCAGAAATTTCAATGAGACCTAATCTTTCCATTTTATGCCTTATCACAGCACAACGTGGCCTAGAATAGGAGAAAACGCTCTAAAAACTAGCTTCTGAAACTCTTGCTTAAACAGCACTTCATTCTACCTTAATCTGAATTAAATTCTCGCTATCTCATTCACATTCTGGCACAAAAAGCGTGAGTTAAAAGAGAATGACAGTAAAGGCTTTGCAACTGAAAATGAACTATTAGTTAAAAATAAATCGATAAACACCACATACTGTCAATGATTATATAATGAACACAACGTTTGACCTTAAGTTCTAACCACGTCATGGATGCTTGTAAGAATATAATGTGTTTTTTGAGTAGAAGCTCTTGAATTACTATTGAGTTGAAAGCCCTTTCGAGAGGTTGCACTTAGAAGAAGATTCTGAGAGCACTTAGTTTCCCTCTCCGTGGAATTCTTCTTCAAAACTGGGACGAAGTTCTGTCCTTCTCGGAGTTATAATCTATTCTCCTCGGGTAGTACACTCTGGAAAACACTCTCGGTGAACAGACGGCTGAATGACTGATACAAATTGGCGATACCAAACAAACGTATTAAGTTGCAAGTGTCCGGCCATCTGGAAAAATAAAAAAACATAGTTAGCCCAATAAAAATGTGTATTTACAATGTCATGTATTAGGCCTTCCACTATAGATTTTTTTAAAAGAGCTTGCTTTGGTTTAAACGTACCTGTAAATGTGCAATTAATATAATTTATATGGTATGATGTTTAGCTGAAAATGCACTTTTTTTAGAGGAAACAGAGTTTTACACATTTATAATAAATTAAATGAAAATCAAATATAATAAAACTGTTGTAATAAAACATATTTTTCCCCGAGAAGCAATGGAAATTTGCCGTTAAGAACAAAATAATCAATTTAAAGGGTCTACGAAACAAACGTGTACTATCTCTAAAACGAAGAAAACAAATATCCTTTGCCTTAACATATCCTAGTTCCCTGCGCCCAAAATGAATAATTCTGAAAACGAAAACGAAAACGGCGTGTTCAGCTGTTCCCTAATCTAAATGAAGAGACATAATGTAAAGATTCATTCTTTATTTCACCAATGAAGAAAGGAAGGATGGAATAGAAAGTAACTGATATAAGGATGAATCTGAGTCGTTGTAAAGATTCTCTATTTGATTGAATTTGACATGCAAATTACGCAAAAAACTGGGTTCAAAAGGTTTCACCATAAAGTCCTGTCTTAATAAGTATTTTAATTATGTATGTGTGCTGTTAAGACGACTCTTGTAATGTATAGCAACTAAGAGTGAAATTCAAGACTTAATTATTGAAGCATTAGAAATGTAGCTCTAATGTACTACGTATACGTTTAATACGTATGTTGATACTTTTTGGCGTATTACCTGCCACAAGAAATGAATATATAAACATGAACTTACATTAAATACCCTTTGGTTGATAATATGTAAAGGAATTTCAGTACTTGTACACTAACACGTCTTGTCTAGGACTTCTAAATTTGCAAAGGATGCCAGTTATATTTTTCGCCTAGTAATGGTGCAATATTACATCATTTCAAGTTGAAATGATTCCACATTGTTTGCTTTCTTTGTCGTGTATCTGCGCTGACACGATATGCTGGATTCGAGGCTTCGGTGCAGCTTACATAAATACTTAAAAAAATAAAATTATAATCCTTAGCCTTTGACTAGTATTTACGCCACATGAGAAAAATAGAAAACAATAAAGCAAACAGCTTATCAATTTACTTCTGTATACTTAAAAAAATTTGCATACCAGGTTCCCACTAAAGAACGTTTTTAACTACCTCGGCAAAATAAATAGCAGCAAACAAGTTTGCTAGCCAAAGAAAATCCAAGAGATATGAATTTCTTTTCAGGTTTTGCTTCATTCTCAAGGTTCCATTTCTCTCAGTTGTTGCTTCATTGAATCTAACTAAAAATAGTCAGGGCTCCATTTATAACCAGTGTCGCACACAAATTCATCAAATGTTTCCAATTTTTATGATTTAAGACGTCTCGATTCTGTTCTATCTTTAACAATGTAATACAAAGTGACTCAAAACATTGCATACTCTATATAGAACAGAATATCTCACTACTGAAAGCACATACATACACAATCTTTTGAGATAGTGTTTTTTTTAGCGTTACGGATGTTTAATATTAAAAAAGGCCACATTCGGCCCACAATATATCCTCGACAACGGAGCAAAGAAAGAACGACATACCTATAACAATTTTACTTCTTTGTACGAAGTAAAGGAAGTACTCTAATTACGAAAAATTCCGGATACAATATTTAAACGAAAATATTCTTTTTGACCGCTATCGAATGCAATTTAGCGACGTTTTTGCGCGACATATGTACGTAAGGACAGAATAAAGAACTCTTTTTACTCAAACGAATTATGAAACTGATTTAAAATGGATGCAAAGGAGACTTTTTTGTGGCGTCTGTACCTACGCACGTATGTACTTATGTATGTATTTATCTCGCATAACTCAAAAACGAGTAGACTCAGAACGTTGAAATTTTGTATATAGGTCTGCCATAATATGTAGCTGTGCACCTCCTTTTTTTACTGCAATCGACCGTACCAAAAATATATAAATATATATATCACCCGCTCTGTTAATCGGCTCCGTGAGCACAGTATTTTATTCTTATATGTTAGTAAATTGCTCATTTTTTGTTTTACAAATGATGAAATTATGTTGTTCTTATCTTCCGGTTAAGGTGTTTATGCCTTTAGTTATTCTGCATGCAATAGTTGTAGAATTATCAACAATTTAAAAGCTGTTTAAGTGCGGGCTTAATTTTTATTTACCATAGCACCCATATTTATTTACATTTGAAACTCAGAAGAATAATGAATTCACTTTCTGCACCTTCAGTGTCTTCTTGTCGAGTGGGACCAAAATTAAACTTTCATTTTTGTGCACCAAAAAATCTGCCTTGTTGACTGCTGGCCGAACTGCTAGTTTTGCGTAGAAACTCTAATTTTAACTGTAAAATTTTTTTGTTGTTTTAACTGTATTTGGTGTTATATTTTTTTCTATATTTTCCAATTTCAAATTAAGAAATTTTGAGGTTTTATGTATTTTTGCTTTGCTGCGAACTGAGAGCAGAATTAATTGAATTAGAAATATATCTCTAATGAAATTCGAGTTTATGTAATTCGAGTTAAGTAAGTTTAATAAGTAGATTATTTAATTTAGTTTAATAAGTAATTTTTAAGTATAATAAGTAACTTTATTAATAATAAATAAGTTTAAATGAAATGTAGGAAAAAGTGAGTATAATTTAATATTCCGTACAAGGAAGTCATCCTTGAATGGAAACACCAGATTTTTTAATGGCATAGCATTCTAGGCATGCTAATGTTTCCTCTACAGATCATTCAGAGTTAATGACATATACTGTGTTTTACGTATATCCTCGAAGATTGAAACCAAGAGATGTGAAATCCGGAGCTCGGGGTGGGTATTGCGTAGCACTTCTTCGTTTGTTTATCTCAGAACGGTTTATGGTTTACGTGATTACGGCAAAGCTTAGAGTGCTATCTACATAAAGGGATGTATGTTTTTGTGGAGGACTTCTATGGGAAACTGACTCATATACACGTTACACACGAGAAAAACCACGAAAGCAGAAATGCAGCCAACCCGTTCGCGGGATTCTAGACTCGGACCGAACTACAAGTTTTCAGCAACTTTACCGCTCGGCTGTTGGTGGATCCCGTGTCAGACTGCACGTGCGATAGATGGAATCTCTCATGTCGATATCAAAGTAAGGGGGGCTCCATGCTGTTGAAAGTACACTCACGTTTGTGAAAATTGCAACACCAAGAAGGAATCGTCATAATTGAATGCAATTTAATACACAGTTGAGTGGTAGTGGTACAAATAAATGATTAAATGTTCAAAGCAAACAAACAAGAACAAGAGATCAGAATCAGTATTTTGTGTGGCCACCACGCGCCGCAATAAGTGCTGCTACGCGACGTGGCGTGGAGTCAAACGAAGTTTGAATGTCTGACTGAAGAAGAGCATTCCATATCGTTTGTACGCGTACCCAAAGTTCGTCTGCAGACGCAACAGGACGAGGATCACGAGCAAGACGCCGACCAATGACATCCCACACATGTTCAATTGGCGACATATCCGGGGAACACGCAGGCCAAGGAAGAAGCTGTACCTGCTGCGCTGCAAAGAAGGATTTAACAATCCGAGCAGTATGAGGGCGGGCATTGTCCTGTTGAAATACAGCGCCTGGCAAGCTTTGAAGGAAGGGAACAGCTTCGGGCTGTAGAACTTCACGGATATACCGGTTGCTGTTCAGATTGCCCACAATTCGTAGCAATTGAGATCGTCTATGATATGCTATGGCGCCCCAGACCATAACTCCGGGTGTTCGTCCACTGTGGCGTTCGATAATGCACTCCGGAAGGTGGCGTTCACCGGCATAGCGTCTGACACGAATGCGGCCATCATGGTACCACAAATTAAAGCGGGATTCGTCAGAAAACACGACATGCTGCCAATCAGCACGCCAGTCTCTATGCTGATTGGCCCATTGTAGCCGCAGGCGGCGATGGTCGTGCGTTAGGGGGATCCTGTATAAAGGAGTCCGTGCGCGCAGTCCACACTGCAGCAGACGTCTACGAATTGATGAAGCACACAATGAAACACCTGTAGCTATTGACCACAGTGCTGCCAATTGTCTAGAGGAAGCTGTACGGTCCGTCCGCGCCATGCGGACCAGGTGTCTATCATCGCGAGCTGACGTCACATTTCGGGGTCCACTCCCGGATTTCCGAGTTGTCCGACACTCGTCCGTCCACTGCTTCCAAACGCGCATCACTGTGCTGCTGTTACGCTGCACACGAGAGGCTACTGCACGATACGACAATCCAGCTTCACGAAGGCCGATGATTCTCCCTCGTTCAAACTCTGTAAGTTGTTCAAATCTCGCTCTCTTTCGTCGACGAGGCATAAGTACAGATTGAGTTAACGTTTACCACTAGCAGATAACCACCGATAACCATACACGCCTCGCTACAGCCGTCTATTTATTCGGATCCATCAGCCGTTCAGAGGGCGCTGCTCAGCATACGCATGCGCTACGGATTTGCAATTCTAATCATTTGCATATCATGCGCTACTTTGCATTTCCTGAAAATTTCAGCTCACTCGCGTAAGTCCTTCATGGTGTTGCAATTTTCACAAACGTGAGTGTATTAACCATCTTTCTGTTAAAAGAATCCTTAAAACTAGGAGTGATAATATGCAACATTTCTAAGTAAGCATTCCCTGTGGTAGTTCCTTTGAAGTCCAATGAGTTATAGTCCATTCAAGGATGTTTTGAACTCTTTTCTGTATGATTACCCACAAAATACTGTGCACGCATATGCATTTATTAGTGAGATATCCTGGTTTACAGAGTTAAGTATTTAAACCAGATTTTTTCTCGTTCTATTTATTATCAAAAGAATAAGTTTTACTATTCTCATTACTTTAAAATACCCTAAATTATTAGCATTTGTTATCGAAAAACAATAACGATTTGTAACGTTTAGAAACCTAACAATTTAATATGTTGTTTAGCGGACATCATTAAACATTTTCGTTACTAACATTAAAAGAAAACTTTTGAAAACACATGCGTAGAAAATAGAGAATTTAAAAATGTCTTTAGAATGGGAGATAAGTAGTATTTCATTTTTCACGTCACATTTCTTTCTTCTGAAAATCAGATGCGAGATGGATAAAACCTGATGAAAAATAGCTGTTATTTATTTGAATCGGAAAACACGCATTGCAAAGATTCTGTCCACTTTTTCTTTTCTTAAGTATCAAATATTCTTCGGCTTTTCTTTCGAGTCTGAACTTCTATGATTATTGACTAGTAAGCTTCTCTAGCTAACTGTCCATAAAATACGAGTACATATTTGAAAGACAGTAAAACGAATTAAAATCTATTTCTGTTATACAATTATGTACTTCTAAACTTAGGTTATAAATTGTTGAAATAAATATTTATTATGAAGAATAATACTGGCACTTAAACTTGTTTTTTCGAAATGTCAGCTGTTTTCAAAGCTTCTATAGAATGCCAAAAATGTCATTTACTGTGGACTTTTATTACAAGTACTCTCAATAAAAGTAATTCACTCTGAAATTTACTACACTTACTCTGATAGAGACTTACTCTGAATTTTACTGCTCCTGCTCTCAATGGAAGACACCTACACTTAGTTAAAAAATTGTTTTAAATAAGTACACTGGTACTTCGGTATCCGTCGGCTTTGAAATACGCCCAACTTGGTATGCATCCTGTTTGAATCCAAAAGTTTTTATTTGGTATCCCATGTTTGTCTGGATTATGATTTGCATTCAATGAGTCTCGACTAATCTAACTACTTTTGTTTATTTCTTTCGAGATAATGCTACAACTGCCTATGAGTATTAGTACGCCTGTTGCCACTATTCAGTAAACAACTCCCTCCAAATCTTAAAGTAAATTGCCATTTTTTCGTATAAATGTTTTGTGTTAATAGTAAGTTTCAGTAAAGTTAAGAATGAGAAGAATCAAGCAACGAAGAAAATTGTTAGTCTCACAATGAAGGTGAAAAAAGAGGCTGGAAAAGTTTGAAGACGACATGAGTATAGGGGACTTGGGTATTGCTAAATACAGTGGTATAGTTCGACCGCCTCATCCGCGACTATGAGCGCAATTACGCATGCGCCATTCAGATCGAATTACTCTCAAAATAGGGTGGAAGGATGGAGACTTTCTTTTCCTCCAGCATATCTCTTTCCGGAGAAGAGAAGACTTTCCCGTGACTTTTCCCGTCGAGGCAACTAATAACGCCCCTTTTGGACGAGTCTATGTGTTTTGGCAGAATGCCAGCCAGGGTTGCGTTTGAGGCGGTCGAACTATAACAATAGTGTCTACAAATGTGTAAGAAAAGATGCTATTAAATCTTCTAACGTGCGAAGGTCGTAAAACTGATTACCAAGCAAACATCAGAGGCATTAGAGCATGTTTAAAAATTGCTTCTGATCTTGATAGCAGAAAACTATTTTTTACCTATCATGTGCAGTTCGTTTCACATATCATGTGCAGTTCTTCATTTATATACAGTATACTTTTCACTCACCGCATTTGTATTTTAGTCTTAAACAATGTTGTAATAACAACAAAAGGATTTTTTACAAGAAAAGATGAATCTGTTTTCCTTTATTTCTAATTGGAAAGGTTCATTTGATATACGACCAAGGATGTGCAACGAATTAATGACGTATTCTGAAGTAATACTACATTTTAATTTTTTATTTTGATCATAAATCCAGAAAATGACAGACAGCCTTAGGCAAAGCGAAGTACTAATTATGCACTATATCTGGAAAAATCTGTCAGTTAATAAATCTTACTCAGTTAACTTCAGTTTTTGAAAAATTTTACTTTTTCTCCAAGCATACAAGAGTTGGAAAACAAGAAAAACTTAAAATTTTTAATGAAAAATATACAATCTTTGCCTGAAACTTGTAAAACATATTTATTTTCAAAACATTAACATGTATAAGTTATTATTCATGTTCTTACTGAACCTTTCCCCTGAAACTTAAGCGCATTATTAAAATGTTTAAAATGAAAAATCTACGTGTGAATTCTTCGCACTGTGAACAGGCGGTGACACAGAGTTAACTAGTTATGAGGTTACCTATTTAAAGTCTTGTAACGAGGCTCGGCCATTACTTACGACCACATCTCAGGCAGGGGTCTTCGGGCTCGCAAGGCTGAACGCACCACGAAGGGCCCGGAGAGAGGAGTAGAAGGACTGGCCGCCGCACCAGCCTACTCGGAGGGTCAAACACACCTGCCGTCCAGGACAGTACTGACTATCCCTTCTGGCCCCAGGAACTGGGACCGTTATTTTATCCTCTGGTACCGAGACTGCCAAGGTACAGATCCGAGCCAGTACAATAAACGACTACAGACAGGATGTTTAACACCTAGAGCAACCAAATTTTAAAAGCACATAATTGTGCACCCTAACACGTGCACGAAGCCTTGATTTTTAATTTCATGCTTTCTTTTGATGCATTTTATATTTTATGCGAATTTAAAGAATTTCATATTTAAAAGAATTCAAAAAATTAATGCATATATTATTTTGCATGCACTTGATGATAAACTCATATTGCAGAGATAAACAAGTCTCGAGTACGAGAGATTAAAATTTGAAAACTGCAAAGGAATAAAAAAAGTCTGTAATGTGAAAAAATGGGTTTTGAAAACTGTTTGCTGCTTAGCGTTTTACTGAGTGAAACAGAAGCGTTAATCATGTTTTTTTTTGTTTGTTTATTTAAGATAATTTACTAACATTATTTTAGATATACGTTATTTTATTTTTTAGTATATAAATCATCTTATTGCTTAACAATGAAATATGGCAAACGAAGTATGGCTAAGATTATTTCCTTCCTTTAAACCGTCTCAACTATATTGATACTACTAATTTTAGAATTTTATTTTATTTTTAAGTATATATTCATAATACTAATGTGATCTGAAATGCTGATTTTTTCTTTCGATTTCATTAAAGAATCCAATGATAGGAGTCGCAATAATCCTTCCATAGCAATAATAATACATATTATTTCTATACTCAAATTTCTTTTTACTCCCTATTTTGTAGTGAAACCTGGGGAACTTTCCTTAAGCAACATAGAAAAGAATCAAGAAAGGACTCAATGATAATATCATAATAAAGAAGTTAATGCTAAAATAATAGTGAAAAATTTCCAGACAAATTATTATCAAGGGTCAGTACTAGTATGGTGCAAGGTAAGGAGTTCAAAAATTTTAAATATCTAATATGTTTTAATGCGAATGACAATATCGCTTTCAGTAAAATTGAATACAGGTTTTACATATTGAGTTTTTGCAGCTGAACACAGTGAAACCTACTGCAGACTAAACTCACACATTTACCGTTCGTAAATAAAAAATAGTTGAATGAAAATTACAGTCAAATGAAATATCGTGTAATATGAAAATTTTTGTGTTCTGTATTGCCTATTTTTTAGCTTTTTGCAGGTTTCAGATATCCCACATTGCAAACTCTTTTCGCTGCAGATGTTGATACTAATTACGTTGATTTAAAATTACTAATTTTCAGAGACAATGAATTGTTACGCCTTTTGAATATATGTAAATAATTTCAATTAAATTATACGTTTTGTATAGTGTTACATGAAAGGCTTCAGAATACTAAGCAGCGCTGGGAGAATAAGGTTGCAGGGGTAAATTCATTAAGGCCAAGGTCGCGGTTGTTTTGGTGACTAATTTTTGTCGCCATTTAGCGACAATTGGGGTCCGATCTCTCTAGGTGGAGTTAAACCCCAAGCATATGCCGATGTTTTACACATTCCGATCTCAAGATCTTCTGCAGCAATAATAACAGAAAGCCAGATGGGCGATTTCCTGCCTATTTAAATGGACAAGATAATTTAAGTTGGAATTCTCTACACTACTTTTCCTACCATACAGAAATCCTAAATTACGATCTCCGAAAATTACAATAAGAGAATCTAACCTTCAACATGTTAAAGAAATGAAATATTTAGGACTCATTTTAGATGAAAAATTATCATGGCTACCACACATAGATTACTTGAAAACTAAAACTGGTAAGATTGTCAATAATTTAAGTCTTATGAAGAGCTTATCAAAACTGTTTTTCAAAGAATTATACAAAAGAACGATGTTGAGCCAGAATGCAGGATAAAATCATCAAAATTCAAAGACCGATACTTGTGGCTCTTACAAGGGGATATAAAATTGCTTCCACTCCTTCTCTATAAGTCCTCTCTGGAATTCTTCGAATAGATTTACAATTGGATTTGAAAGCTTCTATTTTAGCATTACGACATGAAGCTAAAGATATCAGTTTCTATAATTTGACTGTCTCTTATATCTCTGTTCAGAAAATAGAACATGATCTGCCAAAATGAACAACACATCCTGCTAACATCCACTTATTTCACTGGATCACAAATCCACCACAAAATAAAGGACACTGATGGATGAAAAATGGTACACGGAGTTGGAGCAGAAGATGTGTGTTTAAAGAAAGCATTAGAATTTTTATAGCTTCTTATAAACTTAAACACTTCCTGTTTTTCAAGCAAAAATGAATGCTTTATATCAAGTGTTAAAATGGATGCTTTTAAATCTTCGTAAAAGATATATATAAAGGCAATGCCATATTTTCTCCGAGAGTCAAGCAATTTTAAAATCGCTTGGCAAATTTAAGTTAACATCATCTTTAGTTCATGATATTCAAAAATTACTGACACAAACTAACGTAGCTTTACACTGGATTAAAGGCCCTCAGGTTTTCAAGGAAATGAATTAACTGATCAAAAAGCTAAACCAGGTATTACCCATGGCTTTCAACATCAAGATGGCTATAAGTTATATCAAAAAGATTTTAAAACAGAAAGCTTTACTAGAATTGAAAAGACGATGTGATGTTAATGAAATTAGTCGTTACACTCACACCTTACTCTCTAAAGATAAGAAAACAAGACTTTGTTCAGATTTCACTCGGACACAAGTTTTCACCAGACCGGAGCGTTTCCATCCTACTTGAATATGTATAAACTGGTGAATGCTAGATTGTTACGTGGCCTTCGAATCGCAGATGCTTTACATATTTTGATACAATGTCAAGTACTATTTTCACCTATTCGAAAGCGCTTCCTTAACAAGGACATTTCAATGGACATTTTCTGAAATTTATTAAAAAATGATAGAGGCCGTTATTTAATAATTAATTTTATGAAATATATTTACAAGAAAGAAACACAGTTGTATGCTTCGCACTAATTATTTGAAATCTATGTTAATGCAATTTTAAGAAAATGAACAATGTCAATTTTATTCTCTATAATACTTGAATTTTCCAAATTGGTTTTACCTCAGCATTTACGATTGTATTTATATAATCTACGTACTTTGCATTTTGGTCATATTGTTTATTTTACACATTTGTATTTACTTAAATTTAATTATATGTTTTATCGCTACTTTAAATAAAGAGTTCGGCGAGGTCAAGAAATATCTCCAGACAGAGATGCTAGCTTTGGACTCTAATTTTATTCAAAATTTAATGCATTCCAAATTATCTTTTGCCTTTTGTCTTTTATGGTGGTACCTCTTTAAAGAAGTGAGGGCCGTCTTCCATTTTATGTTGTAACTGCAACTGTGTCCGGCTCTGTGGAACTGTAATTGTGTATGCCTTCCAGAAATTTCGAGAAACCGAAAGTTCTGGAAATTTCTCGGCGGAAGGGGGAAAACAATATAAGACCGGGACAGTATCAGTTTCAGTTTTTTTTTTCAGAGTTGAGTTAAAAGAAAGAAAGAAAAGAGTTTAAAAGAACTGAGAGATCACTGTGCGAGTTAAGCATTTAAGCTTTTCTTTAGACCAAGAGGCGTTAGTCCAGAAGGGCTATTAATTTCGTTTTGGCATTTTGAGTTGGTTCACTATAAATGTCGGTTCACTTTCCAAATTGTTGCCATCAAATATCAGAGCCCTGTGTTAAAGAAACTGTAAAATGAAGAATCTGCATAAATATATATATGTTTTTCACACTGTGGTAAAACAAAGGTACCTAGAGCCATCCAATTTTGAATAACGTAACTCTCCACCGAATATGGGCATCTGAAGCCCTAATTTGGAGTTCGTTTTATTATAGATTTCATATTTTGTAACACTTTAACGAATTTTTGATTAAGAAACTCAATGATTTCAAACCGAGCAATAGTAGCACTGTACGAAAAAAAAACATTTTTATCTTCAGCGCGCGAGACTGTGTATCGGAAATTCTAATGATATGCTCATTTTAAAATTATTTTCCAATTTTGCTGTTGAATTGAAATTTATGGCTCAATTGCGAAGAATATGATATTTAATAAATAAAAGTAACACAGGAAACGTTAAAAAAGTCCCTTTGGGATTAATGTAAAATCTGAAAGCTTTCAGATTTTTTTTTTTTTGGTATTGCCTTATATTCAGTTTACTTTGCAGTTTGAAGTGATAACTACTGGTTCTGCTTTGTTATACTGAGAAGAGTCATATGAGTTCTATTGTGAGAAAATTTCCAGAACTGCAAAGTAGATTTCGGAAAAATAAATTTCATCAAGCTGTCTTCAATTCTGGGCACATTCAGTCCGTTATGAACCCCTAAGCACGTAACAGAATGATGACCATTGCTTTATAATAGATTCCATGTATTTAATCAAGTCTTCATATATACATGTGTTTTTTGTTTTAAATGCAGTTTCCTTGTGAATGGTTTACTTCAACCAACTTAATAAGTAGTTTCCCTTTTTAGTTCTAAAGAGCTGCTAGGTGCTTCCAGCAGACATAATATCAAATTTTTACTGCATTAAAAACAGAATGTTTCTCGTACATTTTCGAAGAAAATCACAGCAGTAATAGCAGATACTTTTAATACACACGTTGAAGAACTTCCTAAAAGATTTAAGAAATAAAATTTAGAAAATAATGTTGCAGACTTCTGTGGAGTGAACAAGCTCAAAATTTTAATGAGAATAGAAGCAAACGGAATTTACTTTCAAGCAATGTTACAACAAGAAATGAGAAGAAAACATTAATAGTGATCGGGGCTTTCATATCATTTATTGCTTTGATCCGAGAGTTATTGGTCAACTGCCTTTTCTTATCCTAACATATAAAGAAATAGTTTAATTAAAATATGCAGACTTTTTTTTTACATTTTCAGAGTAGGTAGAGGGAATTTTACATGTTGAACAAATGCTGAGTATTAAACGATACTGTCACACAAGACTACAAGTTGATCGGAAGGCGTTAATATGTAAGGCAAATCTCCAAATTGTGCTCTAAATATTTTTTATCGCTTTGACATTGGTATTTGTAATATTTTAATTTTTTTTTATATTCCCTCAATTTTTGCACGACAAATGCTTCGCTTGTTCTATCATCTATTGAATTTTGTAAAGCATTATAATATTTGTCATTCTTTGCAAAGCAAATTCTTTTTTTATTACCATAAAAACAGCACGAGACCTGTTTTTACTTTTTAGCAAAGTTCGCATTCTGTAGTAATCCTAGCAAACTTGGACAAAGGGCCAGGGTTGACAGCCCAGATGGGCATTTATTGAATACTGAAATTCTTTTTCAAAGTTGTAATTTTGCTTAGTATTATAAAACATTACAAGAGTGCAATAAATTATAGGGTGCTACTCAGTGGGAAAACTGTAATACAGTAGAAACATACGTATAATATACACACTTGTAAGATTCTAGTTAAATTAAAGTTAATTGGAAGGTTAGATCTTGAAATGGGAAGCAATTTTTCAATAAATTCAACGTGTAGCAGATTCTACACAGGGAAAGTGTAAAATGGTCCTCTTATTCATCTCAAGAACAGTAGGTACATTGCGAAAAAAAATGGGACAGTTCTATATCTCCCTTTCTACCGGGTCGATTGACGAAATTCAAATCGCCTTTTTCGTGTTCCGAAAGCGCTACTTACGATATATATTATATTTATATAGCGTTAGTCTAACATAAGTATTTTGACACAAAATCGTACTTTTTTCATAAATAGCATATCATTTTTTTTCATATTTCGATTCTATGACTCAAATTATGACTAGATTTTAAATTTTCTAATTTGGTGGGAAATTTATGGAGAAATTTTAAAATTTATCTTGACGCATTTTTTTCAGTTTGCGTCAAGAATAATTCACTTGGCGGAATTCTTAATTTATAGTAACCTATTTACGTTCCTTTTTTCGTTGATGCAAGAAAAGAAAAAAAATGTCCATCGCTCATTCTTTCAAGTAATTTTAACAAAGTGCGTAAACCACATTTTCGTTACTACCGTTTATATTAAGTACGCAAAATGTCAAAATGCGCAAACATGTAAATTCATGTATATCTTAGGAAATTTTGAATAAAAAAACTCTAATTTTTGCAGGTATGCCTAGAAATACATCTACTTTAAGCTGATGTTAAAAATTTTATTACAAAGGTTTTTTAAAAAACTTATAAAAATTATTTAAAAATACAAATTTTAAAAATAAATCGTAAAAAATGTGCGAATTATATTTGAATTAAGCCTACATTTCGAATTCTGAAAGAAAGAATTAAGTAAGTTTTATAAAAAAAGAGATATTAATAAATATATATCAAATTCAACTAACATTTGAGAAGCTAAAATTTTGAGAGACAATTTCTTAAAAACTATTCTTGCGATTTTTATAAATCTTGGCAATTTGGCATAATTTCAGTTGTAGAATCGAAATATAGAAAAACGTCACATGTTATTTCAGAAAAAGTCCGATTTGTGCCAAAATACCTATACTAGTTCAATGCTATATATAAATCTAATACATATCCTAAGTTGCGCTTCCGAGACATTAAAAACACAATTTGAATTTCATCAATCGGCCCGGTAGAACGGGAGATATGGAACTGTCGCATTTTTTTATTTTTTTTTTCACAGTGCACATATGGCACGAACAGAGCCTTGCCAATGCATTTGACAGCAAAATATGAAATTTAAAATTAAACTAATCCTAAGTTGAATAATCAGCCGAAGCTGCATAGAAATACCTTAACGGATATTTGGCTCTTGGCTCACCTAACACCGACGTAGACTAACCGGCAATTAATATGCAAAGTCGTAAAATAGGAAGTTTAAGTAGCAGAGAAATAACGTAGCCGAAAGACAGACTATGCTCTCAGCCCGCTCTCTCTGAAGTTCCAGGTTCCGCTAGTCGTCGCGATTAACATGCAAAATTCACGTTGTTGTCCGGCTGTGTTGATATGTTTGCATCAGTGGGCCCTTGAAGTAAAGTGATTGCTTGATCAATGAGTCCAGGAGGACAGCTAGATGGATGAAGGGTGACTAATTGATACATAAAACAGTCTTATAACAGCCGTAATGGCTATGCATATTAAATTGGATAACAATACTGGTGACAGCATATCAAATCAGAGTTCTTGATGCGTCTATCATGCGATTTGTAATGAATTCATCCAAAAGTGCAGTAAACAAAATACATTACAGTGGAATAAATAATAAATAAAGATGTGAGATTACATACTAGTTGCAGAAAGCAGTCTATGAATTTACATGTACAAATCATAGGTGCTAAAGTTCAGTAGCAGGAGCTACATAGCATAATGAGCAGAGGTCGGGTCACATGGGTGGTCACCCGCCCCTTGTTGTAACTGAAGAATCCTGCTGGAATTCTGTCTAAAGTAACTTAGAAACTAGTTTAAATTGTTCCTTTCTATGTTATTTTGCATAATGCGCGAAACTAAAATTTTATTCTGGCTAGAAAGCGTGGGCTAAATAAGAGACATAGGGAAGGTTGCTTCCAAAAAAATAATTAACTGTTAATAAAATAAAACTTCACACACTAAATGTGCAACATTATATATATATGTAAAATATAAAAAATAGGATGGCATTTGCTCTTGGCAAACAGGCATCTTCTGATTAACTTTCCTCAGTTTCAGGATCTTCACCCTAGACCAGTGCTTTCGAGGCACTCCGGAACGGTATGTAACCGCTGATATAAATAGCAGGTACGCGCCATTTTTAGTCAGAGTATTTATATTGTATTGTATAATTAAACTTTAATAAATTGTGTTACTTTCATGTGCACTGGTTAGGACGCAGACATGTACTTACGCGGCTCTGCCGCAGTCAGGATTTTAGTTAGGACTTCTCTCTACATTACAGGACTTTGGTTTATTGCAACCTTGCGGTGCAAACGGCATCTCCTTCCTACCACGTATGTGCTTTTATTTAATTTAAGGAAATTGCACGTCAGGGACTCTATGCAATTCCTCAGTGAGCTGGATAAGTTGCCCATAATTGGTAATATCCCAGCAATAGTTGTCCAGACTAAACTAGACTAGATTTCAGTCAGATAGCTTCCCGCATTGCAGCTATTAGAACCTCCGCTGTTTCGTTTATCTTTGTTTCCATACGTTATGGAATTTTCAAATTGGATATTACCTAATTTAAATCACTACGGATATGTAATTTGGTGCTCTTCGTCTAAACGAAAATGATCTGAATTTAATAGAATAAAGGTATGAAACTTTAAAGTGAGATTCTTAAGTTTCATCTTTCCTCTCTTTCCATTCTGAAACGATAACAACCCGGATACTGATGTTACCTGATTGCTAAGCTCATCATCATGCCCATTGTAAAAATATGACACACACACACTCATATATATATATATAAGATGTAACAAATATGAATTTAAAAAAAGCATTTGCAGGTTTACAAAATATCTAAGTACAGGGTGTTTATAAATGAATGGTGCGTTTTTAAAATTATTAGTAAATCAATGTATTACTTTATATGGGCGAACCTTATAGAATAAGGAGCGTCCACTCGCCAAGTTTTTGATGCATTAATCAAAATCCTTAAGTACGTGCACCCATGGTCTCACGACACACATCTACATGGTAATCAAATTCTTCCCATACAAGGCGCAGCATTGTAGAGACATTGCGTTATTTTGAAGTATGAAACATGAAAAATGTGCAATACAATCGTCGGGACTCGAATACGTGCCAATAGTGCTGACCGTTACAACATGAAGCCATGTCGAAAGGAGGGAGAAAATATCTTATACATTCCCCCTTTTAAAGAGTGACTGGGGATCAGAGGACCCAATACCCAGTTCCTGGTGGGGGAGAATCATCATCCATCAGCTTTAAGTTCGGGCGCCACTCTAGAGACATTAGGTTAATTCGAAGCAGTAGACGTGAAAAAGGAGCAATCCCTCTCCGGGATTTGAACTTCAGACCTCTCGAATACGCAGCGAGTGTGCTGGCCATTACACCACAAAGGCGTTCTAAGAAGGCGAGAGAAATGGATTATATACTCCCCCTTTTAAAGGGTGACTGAGGATTAGGAGACCCAGTTGCCAAATCCTTGTGGTGGGGAATTATCATCCACCGCCTTTTCTAGTTTGGAAGCCACTGTAGAGACATTAGGTTATTTCGAAGGAGACATAAACAATGAGCAATGGCCTCGGCGGAACTCGAACCTCGGACCTCTCGAATACGCGCCAAGTGTGCTGGCCATTCTTAGGCATGCTAAGAAGGCGGGAGAAATACCTTGTAGCATGTCCTCCGTGACAGTTTGCAGCGCATGCTTTATCCGACTACTATCTTCCTCAACGAACACGAGCATTGGCGGTGCATAAACTGGGTCTTCAACAAACCACCAAAACAAAGAAATCACATGGTGTTAAATTCGGCAAACGTGACAGCCAGGGAAGAGTACTGTTGTCTGCTGTTGCAATACGTCCAATCCAGCGTTGGTAAACAACACGATTAAGTAGCTCTCAAACATTCCCGTGGGAAGCCGGTGCAGCATCGTTCAGTTGAAAAATGTATTCATCATAGCTGGTGTTCAGGTAGAGTGGTAACCAGGTTTCTGACATGTCTAGAAATGATTCACCGATCACAGTTTCTTGTTCAAAGAAAAATGGGCTGTGCAGTTTCTCGCTGGGCACCACACAGAAAACTTCAACGAAACACACTCTGCACTGAAGCCACAGATCTGGGCACCTCAAAACGGAGCACATAGATAGTCTTTTCCTGTTGCGTCGCCATCTTGGAAACTGACACTACGGTTGCGCAGTAAGCATGACAAGCAAACAACAGATAACACATGACTTTGGCCATTTGATAATGCTTACGGATAGGTTTTACACGGGTAAGCTAATACATTGATTTATTATTCATTTTTAAAACCGTACCATTCATTTATGAACACCTTGTACATTACATAGTTTGTAAATTTTTATTGATTCAGTTAATTTGAGTGTTTTGTTTAAAATCCTAAAATGTAATTTAAATACTGTACTTAATTTTAAATATATTCCTAAATAATGCAGTATTTCGTATTTGAGAGTTCTTCGTATTTCAGGTACGTTCTCGTAAGTAAATGTGTCTTCTTCAGGTGTGATAAAATACCTTACTTTGATTTGTTTAAAAATGTGAAATTTGTTATTGTTGCATAAATAAGCATTGCTTCAAATTTTTCTTTCCGACCTTTAAAATTATTTTTCTGGCCGTAAAGGAAGTGCGGAATGAAAAAAAAAATGTAAAACAATTTTCTTATAACTAGCAAGTATGACACTGCATTAGTTTTCCTGAGATGGCTGAAATTAGCAGCAACAAATGGAACAAGTTTAAAAAATTATTCGAAATTATAGAATTAATTTTAAAAAAAAAGTTTCGGTCAAATTTTTATCAACGTTTTCCTTTTTAAAAGAAGCGTTTTATTGATGAAAGTTTTCTTTTTTACCCTACCTATTTCAGATAAACGTTTGAACCATTAATATCAAGTCTTGTAATTAGTTCAGTCCAGTTCAGGGTTACACATACGCTTCACATATTTCATTTTCGTAGAAAAGTAGCATGATTAATTATAAACACGGAATGGAAACGTGATCTACGTATAAAAAGGAGATAAACGGCTTTATTTACGTCGCTGTGGTTCTGGTGTTCATGAAATTTATACGCGAGGGAGTAGATGCAAAATAAAATAATAATAATATTACTCAAAAGGTCTCAGTGATGTGGGTATCTCCTAAAAGATCTGAGTGATTTGCGTGGTGATATGCAACAGATTAAAAATCTAAAAAATGATCATAAACGTTTTAAAGTATTTTAATCTGTTTTCATACTCAGTATTGTCAGATCAAATCTGATTACTTTATAAAAATAAAAAGCATTAAATGAGCAAATTTAGTTTTGTAACGTTTTTGTTCTTTTTTATTGAGAAAATATTGAATAAGAACTCACACGCATGAATAATAAATTTGCATTTTTCAGAGTTATCTTTTTAACTCAGTTTCATGTGTTTTATATCCCTTAACCTCCTCACCAACGTATCATAAAAAGTATAACATGAAAATGGAATTTGACACTGTGTAGCATAATTAGGTTATTTCGAAGTATGCGACCTGAAAAATATGCAATACCCTCGCCGAAGTCCGTATCGATCTCCCAATCGCTTCCAAGCGACATATAAAACCTGTTTCCAGTTACAGCACGAAGGCAAAGAGGAAGAGAATGTTGTTGTTGCTGATCCCCTTGGGGCAGGAAAGCCTACACCAAGTCCAAGAGACCTTGCCGCATAATTAAATCACTGACGTCGTCCTGCTCAGCAGACAGCTGTCTGAAGGAGACGCCTATACAATACGCCAGGTGAGCGAGAGAGGCAGGGAGGGAACAGGCACACGAGGGGAAGGTCTTTTCATCTTCTTTGAATTTCATGCATAAAAGATGCCCGCTTCTCATTCTGGCCATGGCCGTTTGGAGAGACCTAGATCTTTTACTCAGAAATGATAGGTCTTGAGGAAGCCTGTAACCCCTAGAGAGCATCCCTAGGTGGCGGATCGGGGAATGCCTCTATTGGTTTTCCAATAGGTGGTAGAAGAGAAATAAATACCTTTCGCGAGCCAACAGGCATAGAGGTCTAGTCAGTCTTCAGCCCTCGCGGTGCCTTGCGTCAAGTGAAGCTAAATATTTCCTTTCGCCATGGACCAGCCAGGAAGAGAAGACTACAAAATCAAGCGGCCCTTCTCCCTTGTTCATTGCTGAGTTATTTAGATTCGGCCTGTAATAACTGCAGTAAAGCACATCATGTTATAAGACAAATCTACAATTTACCATTTTCACCTAAATTTACAGATGTGGACAAATTATAAGCGTAAAAGAAAAATTTTCAAGTTCTTATGAGCTTATTAAAAACAAATATTCATTACATTCACAACTATTTTTAACATTGCCATAAGATTAGATATCTACCCAGTAAAAGATTTGTGTTTGGTTAATATTTATATGATGTTGCTTGTTTGAATAAGACTTTTAGATCAGCATCTGTTGGTTAGTCTTTTTTGCTTCAATTTGCTTTCACAACTGACCGCAAATTTTTTAATGGATTTATATCCACACTATTTCTTAGATAAAGCAAAATTTTATGTTATTTTAGCTAGAAAATTAGAAACATTTCCTGTTTCATAGAAGGTGTATTTGCTTGCATGGAGAGTCAATTTCTCTCTTGAATAACAATCTTGCAATCGAAGCTAAACGGTAGTTTTAAAATATATTGTTCTTGGTTAAGAACACTTTTTCCTTCTGCAGTATATAACCTCCTAACCTCCTCACAATCTTGAATATTCAAAAAACGATCTTGAATATTCTATATCTAAAATCTTGAATATTCATTTTAGTCCAACCATAACTGACGCTGGACGCTTTACTATCTGTTATAAACTAGAGATGCCTTCTGTCACCTTACAAGGCATTTCTCCCACCTTCTTGGCATGCCTTCGAGGTGTAGCGGTCAGAACACTCGACGCGTATTCGAGAGATCCGTGGTTCGAGTCCCGGCGAAGGCATTGCTCCTTCTTCGCGTCTCCTACTACAAAAATAACCTAATAAATTTATATTTGCGCCCGAACTAAAAAAAGGTGTTGAATGATGATTCTTCACCACCAGGATTTGGCGACTGGATCACCTAATTCTCAGTCGCCCTTTAAAATAGGGAGTATATAAGGTATTTCTCCCGCCTTCTTGGCATGCCTTCATGGTGTAGTGGTCAGCACACTCGACGCGTATTCTAGAGGTCCGTGGTTCGAGTCCCGACGAGGGCATTCCTCATTTTTCGCATTTCCTGCTTTCAAAAAATATCTAATGTCTCCACAACCTACGAGCATCTTGTAGTGTGTTTTCATTAAACTAGAAGATCAGTTCATCACTAAGAGACACACTTAAAGACATACGTAAAGATAATTAATCACATTTCCCTAACTTTTACCAAAAAATATACTGAATGGAGAAAAATTCAATATTAAAGCCAGTTCAAAGAAAAGGAAAAAGAATAAGATTCAAATTTAGTAACAATGCAGTTTCCCCGAATTTTACTCTATTGGTGACCCATTTAAAGTCACGTATGTTGACTACAGCGATTTCCTGACCCTACTATTCTCACATCCTAACTAGTATTTCCAAATGTATAGACTTTAACTATTGTTTTTTTGTTGATGTTAAGATGCACATTTCACAACTTTTCTTTTCATCATTAGTGTCAGTTTTAATTCTTCAATCACAATTCTCATTCCGAATTTGGATATATCACACGTTTTTGAAAATAGCTTTATGAATAAAGTTCACAGATCTTTTGTGTAATAAATGTGTATTTGTTATTTTTCAGCATTTTCTTTCTGATCATATTTATTTCTACTATTTAACAAAATTTAGGTTATTTTAGCGTTACATGGTTAAAAGGCTTTTTTTGTTAATGGACTAAAAATATATATAACAAAAATTGAGAACATATAATAAGAAAAATATTAAATTAATTAAAGAATTAAATTAAAAATTCCCCAAAGCAGAAAATTTTAAATAATTAAAGTATGTGAACTGTCATTTAACAAAAGGCCCTTCTCGCGCTTACAAATACCTAGTCAACGCTTTTGACGGTAACTCAAAAACAGAAATTAAAATTAAAACTAAATATAAATTACATAATGAGCCGAAGCTATACAGAGCTATCTAACGCGTAGTTGTCTCTTGGGCTGATGCCACCAACATAAATTATCTGGCAATTAATATGCGCAGTCGTAAAATAGCAAACAACTGGCAGCGAAACAACGGAGCCGAAAAGCAGAACACGCTCTGTCTGAAGGAACTTAGACCTCAGCTTAAATAATAGCTTTCTATCCTACTTTGCATAATGCGCGAAACTTAAATCTCATTCTGACAACAAAGCGAGGTTGAAAACTGAGAGTTTAAAGGAAAGGCTGTTTCGAAGATAAAATTAATTGTTTGTCAATTAAAATAAAGCCTAAAAGTGTACTAAATATTGAGATCTCGCTCCTTGGGATGGGCATGATGGGCTGCTAAAAATAGAAAAACTGGTTCTGTGGCATGGAACAACACGGCTTTAAATTGGAAAAGAAGGTTAGTAAGTGGGAAAAATGTCTAGTGTTTTTGATTTGGGGATTTATTATGATGGTCTGGTGCAACCTTTATTTTTACCTCTACTTCTGCCAAGAAGATTTCTAAGGAATTTCGGACTTCTGCATTACAAATGTTCCCACTTCGCGGAGATATTCAAATCACAACGTCCGTGCTATGTAACAATTCTTCCAAAGTTTTACTGATATAGTTCGACCGTCTCAAACGCAACCTTGGCTGGCATTCTGCCAATACTCATAGACTCGTCCAAGAGGGGCGTTATTACTTGCTGCGCCGTGAAAGGTCACGTTGAAGACCGCCGGAAAAAGAGAATTTATAAGCTCAAAGGAAAGAAAGTCTCCATTCTTCCACCCTATTTTGAGAATATTTCGGTCCGAATGGTGCATGCGTGTTTAAGCTCATGTCGCGGATGAGGCGGTCGAACTATAATAAGATTGATTTGCGCTCTATTCTTTTTTTTTTCTTGGCTCATCATAATGATTGTTTAAGACCTTTCCTGCGGTAATTGCGAAGTAAATACGAGAGTTAAATTCTGAGCTTATTAAATTGTTTTCGGATGTTAGTGAGGACCTCCGACTCAGGTTTTTGTGATTTTTAAGACTTAGGATTTTACTGTAATTAATCTGAATCGTAGAAGCAGAGAAATTTATAAGTTTTTGTACGAGAAGCTATGTGTTATTTTAAGTTTGTAAAGCCACCAGAATTGATTGATAAAAATTGTATTGATTTTTAGTTCCCTGTGCGAAGTAAAAAGCAAGTATTGTAATCACGAAAATTATGGGTACCCTATTTCACCGAAAATATCCATTTTGACAGGTATGGAATGCAATTTAACGATGTTTTTGCATGACATCTGTATGCAAGGACAGAATAAAGTACTCTTTTTCTCCAAACCAATTATAAAACTAATTTAAAATTCAGAAGAGCTTTTTTCGTGGCGTCTGTACGTACGTATATACGTATGTCTGTATCTCTTATCACTCAACAATGAGTAGTCTCAGAACGTTGAAACTTTGTATATAGAACTGCTATAACATGTAGATGAGCAGCACCTATTTTGTTTGCTATCAGCCTCAACAAAAGTATACATATATAGTCATATATAGTTATATATATACATATATATCCACTCTGGTCCTCGGCTCAGTGAGCTCAATTTCTTTATTCTTGTATGTTTGTAAATTGTCAAGTTTTTGCTTTAAAAATTATTAAATTATGCTGTTCTTATCTTCCGGTTAAGGTTTTTATGTCTTTAGTTAACCTGCATGTTATAGTTGTAGAATTATCAACAATTTAAAAGTTGTTCAAGTGCTTCCGAGCCTAATTTTTTACCATAGCAACCATATTTGTTTACATTTGAAACCTAGCAGAATAGTGGATTTGTTGCCAATCTAGAGAAACTAAGCTTCGCAACAACAAAGTAACGTCTTTTTTTATTATTGCGAATTAAATTACGCTTAACCCATTCTGGAATTATGATTTAAGTCATTATCCCATATATTAACTCAGCGTCCACAACAACTTAGATCAGTTTCTACGCCTTGAATGTCTTTTTGCCGAGTGAGACCAAAAGTAAACTTTCAGTTTTGTTCACCGAAAAATCCGTCTTCTTGTCCGCTGGTCGAATTGCTTGTTTTTGCATAAAAACTTGAATTTTAATTGTAAAAGTTGTTCTTTAAATTACTTTAACCGTATTTATGTTTTATATTTTTCTATATTTTTCAATTTTTAATTAAATTATTTTGAGGTTTTATGTATTTTTGTTTCACCGCGAAGTAAGAACTGAATTAATTGAATAAGAAATATATCTCTAATGAAATTCGAGGAAATAAGTTTAAATGAAAGGCAGGAAAAAGTAAATGTAATTTAATATTCCGTACAAGGAAGCTATGTGGTGTGCACATCAGATTTTTTTTAATTTGATTTTGCGAACTGAATTAAATTTTGAAAGAATGATAACTCATCAAACCATTTAGTTCACTAAGGCTCTATGTTTAGCCATTAGGTGGTAAGGTCAAGTTTCCTGTTATTTCATATCACACAGTTTACCGAAAGATCTAGCTTGGATTATTTGCCTTTTAAGCAGTTTCCCTTTATATACTAGTCAGGCTGTCAGAATTATTACGTAAAAATCATAACTTGCTTACTAAACGTAAAGTTATCACTGGAAGCTTTAAGATTTAATTGCTTGAAATTAAATTAATGTATAGCTATATGAGAAAATAGTATCATACACAATTTATTTCGCAGATCTTACAGATCTTTTTTAATGAATCATATGCACAATTTATTACACAGATCTATTACTATACTTCACTCGCTCAATAAATTTGGCATTAACTATTTGACAAATGCAATACTTAACTCGAATCAACTGAATATGAGTTTTAGTTATCTGCCAAGTGAAAAATTTAAGAGTTTATAAGAAAGCAAAACTTAATGCAAACTTGTTTTCCCGCAGATGAAATAATGATCTTAAAATGCAAAAACGTTTGTAATCATTTTATTAAGAGACTTCAAAACTGAAATATGAAATTAACTTTAAAAATCCAGCAAATTATGTGAAACTGCTTTTTTGTCTTAAATAATGATGAAAGGCTTAAAGTAAATAAAATATTTTAATTGAAATGCGATAAAACCGTGGTCTATCATTTTTCAGTAAGATGGAAGAAAAGGTATTAATGATTATATGAAAATCGTTAAATTGTAAAACTGTTACATATTATAAATACATAACATAATAGCAAATTGTCTAAAGTAACTGTCATTACCTTACTTGCATGCACTGCAGCAAAAAAAATTTTTTTTGATAAAAGAAATCAGAAATATTTTGCTTTTAATTTAATTTTGCCTCATTTGAAAATACCAAGCATTGAGATTTAAAATATTTTCCGCTTCTCGTCGCTTGCACCTGGAGTATAGAAAACACCTCAACTTAGCGTTCGTGAGTCTCAGTGATGTTCGACACACTCTGTTGCTCATTTTTACCTTCTTAAGCTTTCTCCATGCTTTTTATAGATCCAAAACAAAAACTAACAAGCTAAACTAATACAAATTAACAACGTAAACTTATAATAACCTAAAACGTCAAATAAATGATTAATGTGTATAATCATTCATATAAAAAAGTTACATTTTAAAATTAACAGATAATTAATAATAAATTCTAATTTTTTCGAAAAGCACAAGAAAACAAGAAAAAATATTCATCATTATAAATTAAGAGAATGCTTGAAACATGACGATATGCAGCAGATCGAGCTTAAGACGTTACTGTTAAAGAAATGTTTCCCCACGATGATCTACTGGCTTATAAAGTATCAAACTAGTATGGAACGTTATAAATCAAAATTTCCTCTTGAATGATTTCTGCCCAAGACGTATTTTATGGCAGTTCCCTAAGATATGTGAAGCTGAAACATTTCCGCTAGTAAAATATTATTTGTTATTAATGTTACAACATGATTAAACGCTGCTTTTTTCTAAGACGCTAGGCAGTAATTATGCTTTTTTTCCTAAATTTAACAGCAAAACTTCTAAAACGTCTAGACTCGAAGGCATTTAAGAAAGAGCATCTTATATTTGTAAAAAGTAGAAAGTAGATTTTGCAATTTTGTGGCCTGTAAAACTACGGACTTATCAAACTTTTTGAATTGCCACCATTTTATTAAAATGTCATTGCTGTTGTAATCAAACATATATACATTTAAATAATTTATGGAACATCCTTTGCAATAATAATCATAATATCTTGCTTGAGAAATTATACGAATAAGATACTATCGCTTTCCTGCGGTACAAAAGAAAACGTGGGACTGCTAAATACCTAGAGAATGAAAGCACCACTAACGGGAACTATTGGGCATTCTCCTAACGTTCACATGCCATAATTATAGCTAAGAAATTATATATTAATTATCTTGCTTCATATTAACATCCACCGAATAAATTTTCTTGCTTTCGAGGAAAGTATTAACAAGTAAATGCAGCACCCGTTTCAACACGTATAGATCTTAGAATGCTATTTAACTAAAATAATTCTAAAAAATGTTGGGTAAAGTGCAGAATCCCACTTCTTTGGCGACTTTGTTTAGCGCTTTTTACAAAAGTAAGAAGAATTGGATTTTTGTCAATTTCTTTTGACATTTTAAATAAAAATAGATCGATGTGTACATGGAAAAAGTCAAGGCAGTGCGCAGTTCTGAGTTTGTGCAATTCTGAGATGTTTTTTTAAGTGAAAATAGGTCAATGTGCACATGGGTACCGATCTTAAAAACGCGCCAAGCAGTGGGTGAGTCTGTACTTTCACCAAAATGTTTATTAAAAATTGTTGTGTTAATTGAAGGATTTACATGATTATGAATCAAGATAGAGTGAGCAATTCATCGTTATTAACAGCGGCATTTTCCATAACTTAAGTTTCAGAAAGATAAACAAGTAATATACGAAGAAATACTATGAATCAGTGGCACAGAAGGGCTTACAAACAACATGAGTACTGACAATAAGAGCAGAAGGAATTTAAATCAGAGCAATAGTTTTTCTTGCGTCTGTAAAATCTCGAAATAATATTTTCTGATCTCAATAATGTAATCTTGTACAGCAACAGCTTAAAGATATAATTAAAAGGCAAATTCCATTCGCACATATAAATTTCAAATTTAGTATTGAATGTAGTAATTTAAACTTCAAAAGCAAACTTTTTTAATCTTAATCAATTTCCTAATTGTTTGACGATTGTAAATGCAGCAAATTATTAGCCAAAAAAGGGCTATTATTTTCAAAACGGGATTTTGCGGCATATCACTATAAATGTTGGTTCACTTTAAATGGTTGACTAGCGTTCCAAATAGTTGCCATCAGATGTTAAAACTCTGGATTATTTTTAAAGAAATTACATATTGAAGGATATGTTTCTCGTATGTATAAAGAAAGCATGGAGATTAAAACAGATGGATGAAGTCCGCTTATGGCAGCGGGCATGATAAGTGGTGACGTCTAACCGTGGCTTCAATTTCATTGCAGGCTACATACGGAGAAGGTTTACTGCATCTATTCTAACCTCCATGGTATAAACCGTCCATGTTTCTCCCATTGTAAAAGAAACGACGGTACTTAGAGCCATCAGATTTAGAATAACGTAGTCTTCCTCCCAAGCATGTGCACCTGGAAGCCTGGATTTTGAATTTCGAATTTGTTAACCCAAAGGGGCGTTAACCCAGAAGGGCTATTAGTCTCAAAACAGCAATTTGTGTCGAATCACTGTAAAAGATTGAATCACTTTTCAAATTGTTGCCACCAAATAGTATCGCCCTGTATTATTTTAAAACAAATTAAGTAAAGGAGAATGTATATGAACGTATGTATGTTTCTCGCATTGTGAAAAATCAACGTTACCTACAGCCATCAAATTTTGAATAACATAATCCTGCACCACGACATGGGTTTTCGGAATCTCGAATTTTGAAGTTCGAATTTGTTTTATTATCTATTTCATATTTTCAAAAACATTAACGAATTTTTGATTAAAAAATTCAATGATTTCAAAGCGAGCAGTGGCAAGACTGTAATGAATAAAACATTTTTATCTCCAGCGCGTGAGACTGGCTGACTTCAAATTCTAAAGATATGCTGTTTTTAAAAGCAAGTTTTAACGTTAAGCCCAAATATTCTCAAAACGGCTCTCGATGAATGTATGTGTGTATAAGTGAAAAAAACGCCCTGTTGTGCGTAATATAAATTCCGAAAGCTTTCAGACTTTTTTCATTTTATATATTAATTATTTAATTCAGATTTTATAAAACTTTAATGATTTTCTAAATTAACAAATTCAATTTTTTTAATTTATTTTTTTAATTTGACTAAAAAACTCAGTTTCAAATTTTCAGATACAATTTTTTGAAAGAGAGCCGTATCAGCACTTTTCGAAATACAACATTTTCTCTCCAGAGCGCGAAACTGTTGCCATTCAGAAAAATATAAGATATTTATCTTTCAGTTATAATTAACAAACTAAGCTGTATGACAGCAATGTGTTTCCGCAGTCGGAAAGAGAATATTTTTAACTTTCATGCGCCAGAGATCTGCCATTCAGTAAAGTCAAATATATTTTCAAATTTAATCTGAGAGATTGTCAAGTAATAAACTAAGCGATTTGAAAGCAATAAACACAGGTCTTAGAAGTATTCAGTACTTTTATGAAACCATACAAGCTGGATTAATGAAATTATTACATACATTTTCTTTTTTATAATTATTTTGGGCTTAAGCGGTTAGATATTAGTCATACTTCTGTAGAGGTAAATGTAGCTTATATTTACCAAGATAAGTATGCTAACGGGTTTTATTAAAATAACGAAAGATAAAATGTATATAAGCTTGGCATTATCAAACTACGGCTCTTTGTTCCGTTAAATACGGTTTGGGTCGTAACAAATACGAGTTTTATTTTTCAAATATTATCCCAAATGGAACAGAAATCATTAAACGATATGCATTTTAAGCAGTTTTACTTTTTAAAATTATATGTACAAAATTGTTAAGTAATTTCAAACTGTGCATCATTTCTAAAACTTCTGCGTTACTATTTTTAGAACAGGTCAATGAGTTTAAAGGATAGATGCATTTTAACAACAGGCTATGTCAATGATGTCGTTCAAATGTTAATGAATAGCTGTACGACTGCGTTTAGTTGTAACTGACACTGGAAAAAGCAAAACATATGTCATGGTCCAGTCTGCATTTAATGAATTAATTGAGAGTGACATAGCACGAAGATTTATCTCTGTATGCTGGTCGACATGTTAGCTACATTCGAAAACGAAACTACAGTTTGTTTGTACAAAAGCTCTATAAAAGCTGCTGAACGCTTTAAAATTTTCTATTAAGCCCAAATGAGCGTTTTTGTTTTTCATTTATATACACATACACGTTTCGAGAGTATTTGGGCTAACACCCCTTTGGGCTAAGAATAGTATTTAAAATTGCCATATCTTTAGAATTTCCGATGGCTAGTCTCGCACGCTTGAGATAAAAATGTTTTATTTCGGGTGATGCCACCGCTCGCCTAAAATCGTTGAGTTTCATACTCAAAAATCCGTTACAATTAAAAAAATATGAAATAGATAATAAAACAGATTTAAAATTCAAGGTTTGAGTTTCCACGTGCCCATATTCGGATGGAAGACTATGTTATTAGATGGCTCTAGATACCGTTATTTTTTCACAATTCAAGAAACATACATGCATTCATGCACAGCCTTCATTATTTAATTTCTTTAAATATAGTACAGGGGGATAGTATTTGGTGGCAACAATTTCAAAAGTGATGAAGCCGTTTACAGTGATTCGACGCAAAATGCCGTTTCAAGACTAACAGCCCTTTTGAGCCAACTGCCTTTGGGTTAATAAATTGAATAAAGCATAGCTGCCATATTACATTTTAACATAAAATCCGTTTGTTCGTATAAATACTTTGTGGTAAACTAACCATTGATAGTTCTGCATTTTTTAGGAAATAATTAATAAACAATGAGAATGATTTCTATGTTAACATATTCAAAATGATATTTAAGAAATGCTTATTATCTGTTTTATAATGCAAAGATATGACAATTCTCAAAAAAAAGTAAAATGAAAAGTTTTTAGTTGTATTTCATAGCAAGAATTTTTTAATAGGATTACTAAACTATGTGATTTAAGAAAGCTTAAAACTTAAGCCTAAGCAGCGAAGACAGAATTTATTGCAGTTAAATAACTTTCGTTGTTTCTTTATTTTTAAAATTTTATTTTCTGCAATAAGTCAAATAGGTAAATATTATAAAATTAATTATCGATTAAGAACTGACATGAATGCGTTAGTATTTGTAATAGTATTTCAAAAGCTGAAAAATTACAAGTTAATTGCTCAAAGATTTGCTGAGCAGTTAGTTAATCTGCTCAGCAAATCTTTGAGCTTAAGTCTTGCTTAAGTCACATCTGATTAAAGTTTGGTTTATTTTATTATGGCAAGGCGCACGAGGGATACTTAACCTAAGGGAAGGGATGCCTTCGTAGAGGACTTTCTAAATACACATTTGAATAAGAGCTTCATTTACGCTTGTGTCGAAAAGAAAAAAAAATAACTTGTTTATTTACCTGTTTCGTGTTAAGTTTATTTGCCTGTTTACCTGTTACTTTATTTACTTGTTTATTTACCTGTTTCGTGTTTTATTCAAGCATTTTCTTTCATACAAGCATCTTATATTCGAGGCAGTATAGTTGATTAAATAATTAAAAATTATATATTGATAAAATTCAGGCAGATTTGTAAGAAATTTGCTTATAGCATTACTCAGTTTCTAACCTTAAAATGAACTTTGTGACTCTATAAGATATTCTGCAAGTAGTACGTGAAGAATTACATCCTTAATCTGAAGGCAATGATCTTACCAATTGAATAATCGATTTCAATAAATGATTCAACTTCTACCTTGATAGCATTTTCGTAGCACACAAGTAACCTTTACTATACAATAATTCTTCCCTTATTTACTTAATCTAAGGTACTAAATCAAAGCATGGGATATTGAGAAAATTGCACCTCTCTCTGCCTCTGTTTCCATTTCTCTTCTGCCTTCACTTCATATAAATTGATCATTAAATTTAAACCTTCGCATGCCTTTTGCAAAGAATTGCTTCTCGTTAATATGTAGTACTTGTTAAATTGTGCATTAAATGAAAAACTAATTAGAGAATATTCTGTTGGAGTTTTTATCTCTAATTTAAAGTTTTCAATGTTCAATACACATGAAAGTCAAGAATATGAATAAACAACTTTAAATCATATCACTATAATAAATACTGCATGGGTGTAAAATTGTGTGACAGACAAGATAAAACAACATTTAGACTGTAAAACCTGTGTGTTCAAAAATAACAGTAAAGAGTACTAGATAATACTCCAACAGTAAAGTATCAACAATGCGTTGTGTTTAAATTTAATAACCCGTTCAAGTTTTAATTAAATTTATTGAGTCCAGTGTTCTAAGTTATAAGTGGAGACATACAAGATAAGTTAAATTAAATATTTCATTTATTAAAGGTAAACAGAACTAGTAACAAAAACAACAATATATGGTGATGGTGGCAGTGTTACAAGGTAGATAGTGAGTAAACAATAACATACCCTCCGGGGTACCCCGTATGAAAATCACAATTACTCGTCCATTGTCTTGAAGTAGTGTATATAATGTAATACGTAGCTCCTACCGAGGGCTGTTGAGAAAAATATGGTCAGCCATAATTAATCTAAAAGATAAAAAGAAAAAAAAAACAAGTTAGTAGTGGAAATTTTTGTGGAGCCATCCGCCTCTTTTCTATCTGGGCTCCCTCCTTCCTGAGTCGTCGACCATCGGTGGTTTTCTCTCCGCAAATTCTTCAGCCATCTTTCCACTGTTCCGTAGAGAGTACTCGGGACGGAGCAACTGTTTTCTGGTCTGACGACAACCTTCAGAAAAAATTTCCCTCCTCTCGTAGATCGCTGCACGCCCTTTTTATTCTTCTCGCCAATCACTCGTTTGGCGATTCCAGACGGTCCACAATCAGCCAAGTGCATGGCAACCCTAGGAGCGGAATCAAAAACTGGAAGGTGAAGCAAGGGGGTTGGTTAGGCAGAAGTTGGCGAATAATCGCCGCCCCTCCAGGGTCGTCAACCTGTCAAGCAGGAGCTAGCCTCGTTCAGGGTCCCATTTTAGCATGGAGAACGCCTGCAAGGATGCGAATCACCCCGACCCCTCAACCTTGGCGTGGCGTAGCTGCATACAAAACAAGCTGATTCAGCAGGGTGCAGATTTCGCACTTGACGAAAGATATTTTCCAGACCACTGTCTGGCAGAGCAAGCAAACGTAAAAAAAAAGTCGTAAATCTTGATTCCCAAATGCAGCGTAAAGCTTTTAGAAAAGAATTAAGAATTTGTTTTTAAATACTAAATTAATAAAAGACCGAAGAAAATTTCTTCAATCGAAATATAAAAATTACATAGAAAAATTTTTATGTTTTCTACAACACCAAACACGACCACCGGAGTCAGAAAATATGGATTCCCGCTTAGCAGAAAAGGGGGTACGTTAACAAAACCTAATTAAACCTTAACACCAACTTGTGTAAGGCAAAAACTTTAAAAGTGTTTTTTCAAAAAAATTACCTTAAGGATCAACTTAACAAGAAATTAAACATTAAGGAAACAAGTTAAGAATAAGTATTAACTAAACAAAAAAATTTAAATAGTTAACCAAACTACCTTAAGGAAAAAAAATAAAATTACTCAAGCAACTTAAATTCAGAGTTAACCAAAACTGTCAAAAATTAAATGACAACAATTACTTTTCAACAAGGCAACGAAATTTAAGATCAACTACAAAATAAAACAAATTAATAACTTTTAAGTCTGATAACAGAATTAAGATAAATCATTACAATTAAGATATTTTAATTCAACAACTGAAGTATAACTAAGTATGTATTACTTGAATATGAAAAAAAAAATGGGACAGCTATATATCTCTTATTCTACTGGGCCGATTGACGAAATTCAACCTTCGGTTTTCCATGTCTCGAAAGTGCAACATAGGATATGTATTAGTCTTATATATAGCAATTAGTCTAATACAGGTATTTTGACACAAAATCGGACTTTTTCTGTAATGACATGCCAATTTTTTTCGATACTTCTATTCTACGACTCAAATTATGCCAAACTGTCAAGTTTTGTAAGAATCGCACGTGCAGTTTTTAAAAAAAATTAGCTCTCAAAATTTTAGCTCCTCAGTGTTAATTAAATTTGATATATATTTATTAGCATCTCTTTTTTTTAATTAAACATGCTCGATTCCTTCTCCCAGAATTCGAAATTTGGGCTTAATCTAAATATAATTCGCACATTTTTTATGATTTATTTTTAAAATTTCGGAAAAAAAAATTATTGTAAAATTTTTAACATCATCTTAAAGTAGATGTATTTCTAGGCACACCTGCAAACAGTTTGAGTTTTGTTATTCAAAATTTCCTAAGATATACGTGAATTTACATGTTGGTGTGTTTTGAAATTTGGCATATTCGTTATGGTTACCTAAATGGGGTTTACACACTTAGGTAAAATAATTTGAAAGTATGAACGATGATTTTTTTTCCGCTCGTGTACAATGAAAAAAAGGAAAGAAAAATAGGTTGTTATAAATTAAGAAGTTCGACAAGTGAATTATTTTTGTCGCAAAGTGAAAAAAATGCGCCAAGATAAAGTTCTGAAATTCCCGGAAAATTTCGCACCAAATTTTACAAAATTTAATATTTAGCCGTAATTTGAGTCGTAGAATCGAGATATGGAAAACATTTGGCATGTTCTTTCAGAAGAAGTCCGATTTTGTGTCAAAATACTTATATTAGAGCAATGCTATATATAAATATCCTAAGTCGCGCTTTCGACACATCGAAAACGTAATTTGAATTTCGTCAATCGCCTAGTAGAACGGGAGATATAGAACTGTCCCGCCCACAGTGAACATAAACAACGCTATATTTAAACTTGCACTAAAGTCAATTTGTAGTACTACCATTCATGAACAACATTCAAGAGGAAGTTTTTCAAAAAATAACGCTCGCCCTCATACCTCTGTTGTAACGCAACGTGCTCCACTTAGGGCCCACATGTTACCTTGGCCTGCGAGATCACCAGATCTATCTCCAATTGAAAACGTATTGGATATCATTGGATGACAACTCCAGAATTATCCACAGCCAGCACTGACCTCCCAGTATTGACAGAACAAGTACAATACTATGGAGCTCCAATGCACGTTTTCAGGTTTGCATTCAAAATTCTGGTGGTTACACCGGCTGTTAATGTAACAGAATTTCACATTTAAAATGCATTTGTAGAGATATTAGGTTATTTCGAAGCAGGAGACATGAAAAATGAGCAACGCCTTTGCCGGGAATCGAACCACGGACCTCTCGCTTACGCGTCAGGTGTGCTGACCACTACACCCGGAAAGCATGCGAAGAAGGCCGGAGAAATACCTTATACATTTTTCTCAAGTTAACCTTTGACCTTGAAAATTTAATCAATTAAACATGTAAAATAGTCAAATGCATTGTCCAAATTTCATTATTCTACAATAATTTCCTTGGTGTTGTGATTTTTTTCCCGTCAGTGTATAATATATATACACAAAATTTAATAAAGTGATAGATAATATAAAATTATGGCTTATTATTGGAAATGCGAAGTGGAATTTAGAAAGCAAATGCGCACTGTTGTAGCAATTAGAATATAGAATTTGTAAATAAATACTTACACTGGAATTGACAATTAAAATGTAATATAAAAGAGTAAAATAAGGGAATTATAGTTGATATCATGGATAGATCCCGACTTATCAAGAAAAACTAAACCTCTCCATACAACCATCAGCAATTCATGAAAATCGCGTTTCGTCATCTCGTATATCTGAACAAATCTTTTCTCAGTTTTATAATATCCGAGTTACATCTTAAAAATTCAGGTATGTGAAATAATTCCGTGGCACGCGGAGATGTTCCAGTTCCCGTTGATAAGTCGAGATCTTTCTCTGGAATCAGCAATAATTCTCTTGCTGTTGTGTTGCTGTTTTGACTTATCTCACTTGTCTGAGAGTAACATTGTGACTTTTCTGACAGAACAAGCCACTTACACTCATCGTGGCAAGGAGTGGAAGATTTCTTCCGTTGTTGACAAGAACCTTGAGCACCAATTTTGAAGGAGGACATCCCGGGGAGTGGACGGGTCTGAGTGTTCCCCAGACCTCTTCCTATACCACTGACCTTTCGAAAGGACTTTCGGCTCGCCGCATACTTCTCTTGTTTTATTCTCTTTTTTTTACATTTTAATTTTCCGTTCTAGTGTATTTATTTTTTTTTACAATTTCCAGTTAATAATTACCAAAATAGAGCAAATTTCTTTTTAAATTTCACTTCGCATTTCCTAGGAGATAATTTTCAGTTGTATTCTCTAGCACTTTATTAAATTAAATATTACTTTTTGCAGCAATAGCGCACGATTTTGCGTTTTAGTTCGATCAAATAAATTTTAAATTTTAAAGTTTTTTCTTGTTTTTATGTATAAACGTGAAATTTATAACATATAAACTTACTTAATATTCTCCATGCTGAAACAAAGTAATATTTGTGTCCGCTTACAAATAAACTCATATTTCATTTTTAAGCATGAATTTGTTTCTTTCCTTATTTCATAAATTAATCAATAAAATAAGTAACTTTTATCTTTGTTAAATGATTGTAATAATGCTATTGATCAAAATATATACAGATCTTCAGTTTTATTTACACTACTACATAGACACATTTTATAGTAATACATATCAAAAGATAATTAACATGAAGACTTAAAATATTTGTCTAAAATTTATTATACTAATAAAATCAATTTCATTATTACAAAAATGAGAAGAATTAAATATAAATTTAATAACATAAAAAATTACAAATACACATTAAACTGTAAAAATTACTTCTTCAAAACCGTAAACTTTACCAAGACGAAACGTACGCTAAATTCGCGAAAAAATATAACATTTACAATAAATAATGTGTGCTTCGAAAAATGATTATTCGAAATATAAATAAATTTTAGTACGAAAAAAATTTACAGCAATTTGATTAGCATTGAAATATTAAAATATTTTTTAAATTGTTTAATTTCTCGTTCAATGTTTTGGGATTCTCTGAATTTTAATTTTATATTGAATATTAATATTACTAAAATTAATTGGTGCGGTTAAAATTTTAATTAAAATGTCATTTTTGAATTTTGTTACATTTTATCACCACGGAAACATTTTTTCAATAAATATTATATAAATAAAAAACATTTTACTTACTAAGAGAAATCATAATTTTAAATTTATATGATGAGCAGAAATATATCCAAAATAGCAACAAACGGCATTATTAATAAATGTTTTAAAAATATGTTTCTGAAAATGATATAACCAATATTTCAATATTTACAACATTTCAATTTCAATATATCATATACTACTTTTAACAAGTTCCTAAATCATATTTCGTGATTTTAAAATTCTAGTACTAGAAAAGAGCCTCAAAGCATCAAGTAGCTGTAATTCATTAAACTTTAATAAGAGTCAGGTTACCTTTATTGACAAATAAAAACAGTTTATTCAGCAGATGCTTACATCAAAAATAAAATCTTATTAAAAAGTGTTTCTTAAATAATTTGTAACACTTCTAAGAATCAGACATTTTAGTAAAAAATATATTTATGCTATTATCAGTAAGTCGTAAATTATTTTCAGCTTGTACGGCTTTATGTTTATTAACCAATTATTTTATTTTTGGCCTTTACTTTCGTTTGTTTACACCAAGCTGTAAGTTCAATTAACACATTTAAGTACAGAATTTTTGAATTCTGGATGGAGCTTATGGGAGGTATCTTACTGTTACTTCTGCCAGAAGCTGTACTCGTTATACTGGAATTAGATTTGCTAGCTCTAATTGCTTTCGGAAATAGAGACCTGAGCTGAAATTTCTGTAACGTTTTTTCTGTTTTACCGCAAAGTGTGGCGATTCTTATTGTGCAGGTTGTTTAATCCTCAAGCTGATGATTAAAAAAAAGATTTATTTTAAACGTTCTTTTGATACGGAGTTGTTTTACTTGGAAGCTTAAGATATATTGATAAATCGTTTATCTTTACGGCTCCTGCAGTTAACAGTTAGAACAGGACGGATTTATACAAAGTCATCCCGCATTTTCGGAAACCTCTTGCTGCATGTATGCTCACCTTGTTGTGATCCTTATTTTGCTTTATCCGTTGATTATAATTTATAAGGCGTAATTAATAGCCGGCATGTTTATGTTATTATTTTCTAAATAAGTACATATATAACTATACCTTTACTTCGTCCTAACTTTACAACATTGTCATGCGGAATCAAAGAATAATACTCTTTCCAGACGTCTTTACTCAATCATTTTACTACTGAAATCTACTATAGTTACGATAAGCAAGGATTATTTGCTCTTTCTACTGCTCTCTCTGTATTACGTAATACAAATTATGCATTTTTTCTCATTGACTCACTCTTCGAGTTTTTCCTCCTAAACAGCTTGAACATATTGTTTGTTGCATGAGTACGGGTTCGTAATAGATTGAATGCACAAGTCTGATGAAAAGTTACTAAAACTGAATTCTTATCACAAGATTTAAAACAAAATTCTGAAATTTTTCCTCACAGATATTCGCACAATATCACACAATAGTTATATTTTAAACTACTAAAACGTTAAACAGAACACAATTCAATGTGCAGAGAAAGCTAATACGATTTCACTACGAATTTGCTACAGTCAATAATAACAACTAAGTAAACAACTGAACTGAGATGTTTTTCTCCGGGTTTTAAAAGCCTTTTAATCATACAAGAGAACATTCTGACAATTATTATTTTCTCGGGGTTTCTAGAAAGCAAAAGAATAGAATTACAATTGCAGTTAATACACACCTACGTTTATTAAAACGGAATATCAATTACGGAGATAAACTTTTATTCAAAGTTAAATGCACGTGCTCTTGTATTTTTAATTTTCCGGCGTATCTTTCTCTTAAAATATGTCACGCGCTGCATTGCACTAGGAAATAAAATAATTTTAATTATAATTCTATTAAAAATATCTGCCTAAATGTAAAATTCGTAACGATATTGTTACGGATTTTATATTTATTTGGCTATTTATTTAGAAGCGTAATTAAAGTTGGTTTATTTTCCCGTGCTACGCAGACGATTTTTGAAGAGAAAGCTACGTCGGAAAAATAAAAATAAAACAGCGCGTGCATTTAATGTTTAATAAATAAATATCTCGTAATTACTGTTGCCATCCAGAAAAATCTAGAAAAATCGAGATTGTTCGATTGATAATTAAAAAGCTTATAAAAGCCGAATTGAAACACCTCATCTCAGTTGTTGTTGTTGTAGTTGTAGCTGTAAAAAGCGAACTGCTGTTTGTTTACTTAACGCTGTTATTGATTGTAGCGATTTCGCTGTCAGACAGGATTATTTTATCTGGAACTGAGTTTTTGCTAAACGTTTGAGATATTGTGATATTGTGCGAATATCTCTGAAGAAATGTTTCAGAATTTTGATTTATTTCTTGTGGAAAGAATACATTTTTGTTAACTTTTTAAGACTTGTACATTCAATCCATAGCGAACCCGTACGCACACAACAATTTATAGGTAATTTGGAAATATTTGGTCATTTGTTAAATTTATTTAGCCTGTCAAAATGACATATTTTTCTTGAAAATCTATATTTAATTGGATCTCACAATAAAATTATTTTTAAACAAAATGTTGTTGAAATATTTCTCCTCCTTATCTTTATTCTATATTTGAGAAAGTACAACTGAAGATAAATAAAAGTAGATAGATTTGTCGGCTCAGGCAAATTGTACATAAGTACTTGCAGAAAGGTGCCCGCGCGGAATGCGCTACCCACTATCGAACCTGATGGACGATTTTCTATCAAATGGCGTTTCGAAGACTAATAATGGCATATCTATATTAGTTGTGATAAGCAATTATGTAGATCGAGGACTATGTTGACAGTGGTAGATCGATAAGAATAGAACCAAACGACACAAGTCAGCTCCATGTGGCTACCAAGCTTAAAAGGAGATGAGAATGTTAGTGGGTGTGTAAGAGTTAGTTACCGTAGGAAAGGAGTCTGACCAATAACAATCAAAAATAATATATCGTGCAGCAATAAGGTGATACAAATACAAAGTAAAAATACAGAACATAGAAATGTATACATGTCAGGAAAATGGTATATTATAATTATCACATACATACAACATCATTATTATGGTATCGGTGCTATGCTTTACAAAATATTTTTTTACATATATTTTTAAGTTATATTTCTGAGCATCGCCAGGGGTCTTTTTCTATTGATTGGTGATTGATAATCATAATTACAGACTTGTATGGTAGGGTTAGACACCCTATGCATATTATTAAAAAATTTTTTAGCCAGTTTGACTATCTTCCAGGTAAGGGATATTGAATTCACGGTGAATTGCCGAGTTTCTAATAAACCACGGACAATTCACCGCCTGTCTTAATACAATATTTTGCAAAATCTGCAGTTTTTTCATTTTAGTTTTACAAACATACCCCCAGACAGGGCAGGCATAAGTGATGATGGAGCGCAACATGGTTTTGTAAATGAGTAATTTATTGTCATCAGAGAGAACGCTGTTCCGAGCAATTAAGGGGGAAAGTGTACGTTTACGTACCCGGAACTTGGTAATAAGTTGTGTGATGTGAGGGGTCCATGTGAGACATTGATCTAAAACAACACCTAGGTATCGGGCCTGCTTGGTCCAAGGAATTGGAGTACCATACATATCAACGTGGATATTGTAGTCGATAAGTTTCTTTCTTGTGAATAATATAGCATCTGATTTCTCCACGTTGATTTTGATTTTCCATGCCTGCAGCCAGGACTCCAGTGCATGTATGTGATCTTGTAGTGATTGTATTACTGAGCCGTGAGATGCACTTTGTGAAAGAATTGCTGTATCGTCAGCATACATTGCTAGAGTGGTGCGACAATAGCACTGCGAAATAAGTTACGTAAACTCAAATATTTGTTGCGACGTTTTCTCTTTAATTATGATGTTCACGTTTATTTTTGGAAAGTTGTCAGATTATGAGTACAATTAGATTTATAACTGTCATCGCCTATAGCAAAAAACATGAGTTTAATGTTTAAAAGTCCCTCTTACAAATGGTCTAATAATTTCATTAGATATCATTTAAAATAATCAGCATTCACGTTTATTTAATAGTTAATTTATCGGTTGTAAGATAAAGCAAAATTTAAAACATTAAACATTAAAAATATTTCACCAACGTTGAAAGATATATCTGGTTTATTCTTAATTTAGAAGTAAGGCCTTGTTTAGTAGTTCTATTCTCCTAATTAGTGCATTTACTGAAAGACGAATTTATGAAAATCTCAAGCAATAAATTAACCCAGATTAGTAGCTTACAATGAGTAAACAGGATTTGTTATCTGGAACTTCTTCTGACCTTTTCGCAACCTTCAATCTCACATGCGAAATACTCGTGAAAACAAGTATTCTTTTAGAAACGTCGTTAAGTCACTGAAGCATAAAATAGATGTTTTTATCATTTTTATCGGTAATGCGATCTTATTGCATGCCATGCTCCTTTATTTCTTTCTTTTTCAGTGCTGCTTCATCTCTGTTTTGTTTCTACGCTATTCTGTTTTGATGACTTTGTTTTGGCAACGCATTTTGCCTCTTCGTATTTGAAATTTGTCAATTATAGTTTACAAGATATCTAAATTTTGAAGTTTCTATAGCTTATTAAATGTTGAAAATGTTTTTCTATAGTAATTCAAAATGTGTTTTTCTACATTTCTTGCAAAATGTTGAAAGAAGAATAAGGTATTTTTCTTTCCCTTCTGGATGCCTTCGTGGTGTAACGATAGCACACCTGGCGCGTATTCGAGAGGTCCAAGTTCGAATCCCGGAGAGAGCATTGCTTATTTGTTACATCTCCTGCTTCAAAGGACTTAAGACTCTACAGAAGCACTGAACTCAAAATTACAGATAAATACTGTGAAACCTGAGCTGAAAAAAACATCACCCTTTTACCTTAACAAACATTATATTCAAACTTAAGTAAGGAACTACATTTTAATCTAATTTGTTTAAGTCATATTTTATTCTATTTAAGAAATCAAAGCAGGTAATGGCATCGAATTCTGTTGACCATGTCATTAACTGAAATGCAGTTAATGTAAAATTAAGAAAAAAGGTATTTTAAAAGAAAATGCTTCGTTTTAATTACCGTTACGTATACAGCAAATGCTACATTAAGCTCGAAAGCATTTCAAATAATTTTAGAAAGAAATGTACTTAATGGGGGTCTTCGCATGGCATTTTATCTGTGCAGTTTCTCTCAAGTATAAACAGGCTAAAACCATTTTGCATGAATTAGACTGCTTAGGGTTTTACATGTTTTTTATAGAATTTTGTATTTTTATTGTAAGTAAGATGCTTAAATTTTTTAATTAGAATAAACCATGAAATTCAAATTATATCCATGTTTCTACGTCAATTTAGAACTAAAGAAGCTAAATATAATTAAGATAGTTTCCACAGTTAATTTAATTCTGCAGGGAAAAAACTGGCATTCAATAAGCATTGCCATTTTCTCTTGAAACTAAATCTATTTAAAATATAATTTGAAGTTATTACATGTCAAAGTAATGAGACTATACCCGCGTTAACGTCTTCACGTTGCCGAAACTAAATATCGTGTGAAAAATGTGAAAGTCTCCGCGCTTAGAAAGACGCTTGCTTGAAAATATCTTACAGATTCTCGAGCTGGAAATGTTTTCATTATGCTAGAAAAGGTGTTTTAGCCCAAAGGTGTTAGCACAGAAGAGCTATTAATTTCGTTTTGGCATTTTGCGTCGATTCACTAAAGCGTTGTTTCACTTTTCAAATTGTTGCCACCAAATACTATCGTCATGTATTATAGTTAAAGAAATTAAATAAAGGAGAATCTGCATAAACGTATGTATGTTTCTCGCATTGTGATAAAACAACGGTACCTAGAACCATCAAATTTTGAATAACATAATCTTCCACCGAATATGGGCATCTGGAAGCCCTAATTTGGAATTTGTTTTATATCGATTTCAGATTTTGTCACACTTGAACGAAATCTTGATTAAGGAAATCTACGATTTAAAATGGCAACACGGTATGGAAAAAAAAAACATTTTTATCGAAAGCGCGCGAGACTTTGTATAAGAAATTCTAAAGATATGCTCATTTTAAAATTATTTTGCGATATTGCTGTTGAACTGAATTTTATGGTTAAGTGCGAAGAACACGATATTTAGTAAATAAAGGTAACACGCAAAACATTAAAAAAAGTCCCCTTGGGGGTAATATACACTGCTCGACATTGAAAATGCACCACCAAGAAGGAGTGGTCTGAAAGTGATGGAAGTTGGAAAAAAGACAGAGACAGCAAGCAGCAATAAGTGATCTTTATTTCAAAATGATAGTCAGAATACAGAGCGAGAACGGCGTCGGCTCAGTAGGATGTAGGACCACCGCGGACAGCGATGCACGAAGAAACACGTCTAGGCGTAGAGTCAATAAGAGTGGGGACAGTGTCCGGACGGATGGCTCTCCATTCCCTTTCAACCATTTGCCACAGTTCGTCTTCTGAACGAGGCAGAGGCAGAGTCTGAAAACGGCGTCCAATCACATCCCACACATGTTCGATTGGTGACAGGTCAGGAGAGTAGGGTGGCGAGGGAAGCATCTGTATACCTTGCAAAGCATGTTGGCAGATGCAAGCACTGTGTGGTCGGGCGTTATCCTGTTGATCAGGAAGCCTCTGAATGTAGGGGATTGGCACCGGCGGCAGTACATTATCCAAGTATCGTTGGGCCGTCATAGTGCCCTGAATTCGAACTAGAGGTGACCTGAAATCTTAGGCAATAGCGCCCCAAACCGTTATGCCACGTTGTCGCACGGTGGGGCATTCCACTGTTACTGCCGGATTAGATCTGTCTCCAGGTCGACGCCACACACGCGTGCGGCGAGTGTCACTGGATAAACAGAAGCGTGACTCATCTGAGAACACGTCTTTTCGCCCTTCTGTCATCCACATCGCTCCAGTCCGGCACCATTCTAAACGTTGGCGTTTATGCTGTGGAGTCAATGGCAGTCTTCTTAACGGGTGCCGTGAGTGCAGGCCACGTTCAACCAATGGACGGGAAATGGTTTTCGTCGACACGGGAACATCCAGGGTATCTTGCACATGCTGCAGAATCGCGGTACAAGTGACTTGCGGGACCACCACAGCTTGTCGGCGGATGCGTTGATCCATGCGTGCTGACGTCACTCTGGCTGCCCGTGCACCCCTCCTTCTTTCCCCATTCCCTTGTTCCAATCATGTTCGCCATAGCCGATGCACCGTGCTCGCATCCATGTGGGTATCAGCTGCGACTTGATGTAAGGACCAACCCGCCCTTCTCAGTCCGATCACCATACCTCTCGTAAAATCGTCTATCTGCTGTAAGTGCCTTCGTTGACGACGGCTTGGCATTCTCTCCTATTACATGTATCCTCCGGGACAAAAACCAACTTTCTTCGATAGTTCGTCTGGCAAAAATAACGACATGAATGTTGTCCATTCTGCACGTTCCTTCCCTTATATCTTACTTCACATGCGTCGGAGAACTGCGCATTTCACATCATTCGCATAACTTAGTGACGTGAGTCTACTTTAAAATTTGCATAAATTTCCGACCACTCCTTCTTTGTGTTGCATTTTCAATGTCGAGCAGTATAGAATCTTAATTCTTTAAGATTTTTCTTTTACATGTATATATTTGCCTTTAGCAAGATAAAAAATAAACTGGTTTGATGTTAGATCAAAATTATGAAATTCCTTTAAAAACACTTAACTACAGACAAAAAAAATCTGGTGGGAATTCTTGAGATCGAAACATAAACCAGTCTTTGTAGTTAAAAACGAAAATACAGGACGTGTGAGTATCAGTCTTTTATGAATGTAGTGTATTACGTTGCGTGTAAATGTGTTGTAAATATGTACTTAGTCTTTGACTTCATCTTGTAATCTAATAATTTTACTTTGTCAGGACTGAGTGTTCCGTGCATACTCTTGGTGAACACATTCGTGAAGTAAACTAAGTTCTGATCTTGAACAGGGAGCTGAATGCAGCTATGTTCTGTGGTAGAACACTGGGATTAAGTGGTAGAATAACTACACGTAAGAAGGATTTAAAATCCTCTTTTATTAAACCACAATTATATACAGCCACTTCCCAACTCGGGAGGAATAACAGAAAATAATGATCGCACTTGGGTCTAACTTGAACAATCAAATAAATTAAACTGAAGTTAAGTAGAAATTAAGTAGTCGTTGCTCACAGAGCTATAAACGCGAGGTTGGCCTCTATGCTAAATGGTGCGTAGCAAGATTTAACTAATACTAACGCACTAAGATTTACTTCAATAAGTAATAGAGTAACAGCGCTAAGGCTTAGAATTTAAATACTAGTTAGTCAGGCGAACGTCGAACAGAGCAGCAGTGATCTGAGACTAAAAGCTCTCTCACCCTGAGCAGTTCCTTGCTAACGGTTAAATACCAAAACTTGACTCCACTTCAAATTAGCACAAAGCTGAAACGCGTGCTCATTCTAACGGGAAGTTGAAATAAGAAATCATAGGAAAGGGGAAATTAAAATAAAACTTTGTTAGTTTGAACTAAAACCTTACAACTTAAGTTTACATACCGGCAGCTCTGTCACTGCTGACCTTTTTCTTCGAACGTAACAAAGATAATGCTGCTAATACATACAATAGAAACTTACGTTGCAGCGTCATATATGTGAAAGAAAGAAGGCATAGACGTAACATCACTCGCCCCGTTTGCTTGAATGCTATTGCAATCAAAACGTTTTTAACATCAGTATAAATTAACACAAATTACAACCCGTTTTATTTTGACATACCAAACAAATATACCAAGTTATACAAGAATAATAGCAACGACTAAAGTTCAAATAAACTAGAGTTCACATTCAGTGGAAATGTCGTAGGTAATTTAACAGTCCTACCATTCTTAGTGGTTATCATATCTCTTGTAGCCGTCGGACTATCTGGAACCAACGGATTTGTTGAGTCTGAAAAATCGACAGTCATACATTCAGAAGCAGTAGGAATTTGGATCTGAAGTAACTGCAGTGTTAGTATCAGGAGAAAGTGAACCACATCCAGTCTTTGACGGATATATTTTCATATGTGATCGAATTATTTCTACCATTGAAGATTTCAGTCGTGCAACTCTAATGTTGTCGTCTTTCCATGGATAAAGCTCTCGTACCTAAGCCAGTGGCCAAACGGTTTGCTTGTTAAAGTTACACTCAACAAGAACTATATCGCCAATCCGTATATGGTTATATTTTCTACCATTTTTGAGTTGTAGCAGTTGTCCGAGATACTCCACACGAAATGCCTTTATGAGGTTTTCTCTCAATATTTGAAGATATCTCCATTGTTTCTTTAAATTCTGTTTCTCAATTAGATCTAGGTCTGTTACATCAACTTCCTGAATATTCTGAAGAAACATTGAATGCTTCAGTGGAATGAGTTCATCGGGATCTTCAGAAATATGTGTCAAAGGTCTTGAATTAACAAGAACGTTTTCACAGGACACACATTAATGTTTCATAATTCAAAGAAGCTCTTTCTGAGACGACTTCATGATTCTAACGAGGTGTTCCCAAAATCCACCCCACCAATCTGCTGAGGGAGGAATGAACTTCCACTGTATTCTTTTAAATGTCGCCTCTTGTGTTACAACAGACCAATCAGTGGATTGAAATAAATTTGCCGCACCGAGAAAATTCAAACGGTTGTCACTATAGATAATTTCTTCAAGTTGAGAAATAAATTTTCTAGAACTGAGAAGAAAATCTTTGATTGATTATCGTAATTAACTCTAAATGTACAGCATGATACACGGCGCAAGTATATAACATAATCCATATTTTTCATCCCCCTTTCAGTACCAACGTCCCAGCGAGATCAACTCCCGTAACTTCAAAAAGCGAAGCTTCTTTAACTCGATCATCTGGCAAAGGAGCTGGTGGAGTTTATAGAAGTTTGAAATTGTGTCTTTGACATCTCACGCATCTCTAGATTACTTGCGAACAGAATTTCGTCCATTAATAATCCAAAACGTCTTTCGTAAACATGATAATAAAATGTGCACCCTGGCGTGAATAATTTTCAAATGCGTCTCTCGAACAAGACGTTCTACCATTCGATGCTCTCTAGGAAGAACAATAGGGAATCTGACGTCTTCCATATCATCTCTCTCCGTTAGTTTTGTCTTAATTCTGTAAATCCCTTCTTCATCCTTGAAGATATTTAATGACTTCAACCCCTTAAATATGCTCTTGAGATAAGACAGAATTTTGGATAGTTTTGACAGTCCTCTGCTGCATTTATTTCCTTTACAGTTAGACCACTCCTTCTCAGAAAATCTCAAAATCCAGCTTAATATTCCGATGATTTTCGTATAACTTGAGAATTAAGATAAAAAGTTGTCACTTACATTAGATCCATTTACCAACAAAATAGCACATTTCAACATCTCCTTTGTGACTTCTCTTTCACCAAAAGTGATCTCTGATTTCGGCCAATATTTTTCATGAAGTCGTAACCAAGTGGGTCCCTCCCACCATCTCAAAGAAAGAAGATTTGATGCTGAACATTCTTGTTACATCTAAAATCTGGACTGCCAGAGTCATTACATCGAAATCTGAACTCCAGCTATTGTAGAATAATCTCAAAAACGTAAATAGAACTCTAATTGAACTAGGACCACAACTAGAATGCTTGCGTGAAAGAGAGCTCGTAACGGCCATGTAACGTAACTTAACTGTATGTATAAATGTAATATATTCTGTTTTGTAATTCACAGAAGTCTTAGTGTCAGTACTTTATATTTTCCTATGTGGATTTCCTATGTGGATGAATAATGTTTGGATTTAGATATCTTTGAAATAGAATGGAAGCAAATTCAGCAACCAGAAGATAGAAAAGGTAAGAGACATATTTTTCTTTTCTTTATAATTCTGATTGAGAATCTGCAATCCTCTTGAAGGTAAATCACCCGGATTATGTAGTCCGAGAATGCGCTTCTAATCTTGAACTGGGTCAACGTACGAATTCCATCGACACTGTTTCCTACAAATACTCTCCAAGAGTCATCTTTCGTTATCCACTGTAAAGCTGTGGTTGAATCTGTTCAGAAATATTCGATGATGTTTTGAAGTTTGAAGTTCATTTTCACATTTTCAGCTAAACGTAAACCGAGATAGTAAGATAAAAGTTCTATCCTGGGTATAGATATTTCCTGCAAAGGCGCTACTCTCGATTTTGACATCAATAGCTGAACAGAAAATCCTTGGTCGGATGAGTAACATCTTGAGTAAACAACAACAGCATATGAAATCCGGCAAGCATCTGAAAAGTCTTGGGGAAATTTTACTCATGAAATTTGCAGATATTTTCTGAAGTGGATTGAAGATTTAGGCAACTGCGTTATTAAATACAGTACAGCGGCATTATTTGAAATTGTACAAAATAGCTGCATTATTTGAAAAAAAAAAAGCAAAACGAGATGAAGAAGTTCAAATTCATACGATAAACTCATGCTTAACAGCGATTTCTATAAGAAACTGAAATTCTAGGTTCGACAGATTTAATTTGATAGACAATTTAATTTTAGACATGATTTCTTAATACATGTCGAGTATGAAATAGCAAAACCTTTCACTTTGTTTTTTTTTCTGTTCCTTGGTGATTGAATTGTTGACTAAATGGCTTCAATATATAAAAGATTATTATTCTTAGTCCCGTGAAAATATGAAACTTACAAGTCATATTTGCAATGAAATTTCCTTACAAAGGCTAATAATATTCTGTTTTCTTTTGTAAAGAGTTTGTATCGTATCGAATACTTGCCAATTATTGTTGGTCTCAAGAAACTAATTTCCGAAAAGAAAACATAGAAAAATTCAGAAGAGAAATAACGGTCTGAGATAAATATTGCTGATTAGATATGTTAAGTAATTGTTAAAAAATAAAATATCTACTCTAAAGCAACACGCTATAAAAACATTTCGTAAACGAATATGAAATCGGCATACTTATTATTATAAGTTTTAATATTTGAAGCCTCCTTAATAAAAAATACATTAAACTTTTTTTCCTTTCAATATTTATCTATTGAATAAATTCAGCAGCTTTAAATCACAAATTTACTATATTAGTATACGTATTAATATGTGTTGATAAAAAATTACTTCTCTTTCACAAAAATGCCAAACAATTGCTTAATCTGCGAAAAGACATCTGCAGAAAGTTTTTAATCTAAATTCATCTTTAACTCAACTATGAAATGTGAATAACTTTTCAATTAAATCTAATTACTAATTTGATGTTTTATCTTTCACTACGCATGCACTTAAGAAAATGAAATATACATGAAAGTAAAATGAAATTAAAAAATAATAATGTGCTCTATTTTCTATTAAGATAAAAATAGATGTAAAATAAATCAATGAAACGAAAGCATGAGTAGATTGGATTAAATACTGTTTCTCTTCAGTTTAAATAAAATATTACATTATATCAATTCAAATATGTATAGAAACATTATGCTTCAAGACTTTTTTGTTTATGTTAAGCTCTGTTGTTGGACGTTTTTCAAACTCTCTTTGTGTAAAATATTTATTTTTGAGCACAAATATTTTTATTCATCATTCTAAGACTGAAGCTTGACATAAACATTTGTCTCAATGTTTCTCAAGGGCCCCATATTTTTCACTTTCAGATGTACTCATTTAATTTTATAGAAGGTTCCTACATTTTGTAAGAATAGTCTATGGAATTAAAAGAATAAATTTCTTAGTTTTTATGTGCTTATGAATTTTTCCTTATCGTTATTTAGGATTTTTTTCTTATCGTGTAAGAGTTAAATTATTACACCATAATGAAACTTTAATCTATTTTGTATTTTGCTTTCAGAAATAAAACTATTACATATTTTTAAACGTGTCACCGCTATTTTGCTTTTCAATAAAACATTTATAAAGAAATTTGCATTTTGTATGTTATCCTTGATTATAAATCTAAAAAATGTATTAACAGATTTTGAATGAACTTTAGATAAGATCTCAAACTATTGCTATACAACTTTTATTTTAAATTAAAGGTAAAATGCAGATGGACTACCAATTTTTAATACATAAAAAATGGATTGGAAATAAAATTTGGAAATAAAATTTTAAAGAAACTTGGTTGGAAATAAAATTTGAAGGAAATGTGACTAACGAACCTTACTGAGCTTTTATTTAACGGAATAAACATATCTGAGAATTCCCTTTCTCATCTGTTGTAGCTTTTCAATTGTTATAGTTGTTGATTATTAAAAAATGAAGAATTTAGGAAGTTTAGCATAAGTACATATAGGTGATAACTTTACTGTCTTCAATTATATATGCATCTAAGTCTATGATACAGAGATACATAAATAACTTGTTTCTAAATACCGCCTTCATCAACATTTTGCTGCTGAATCTGTAATTGTTCTGGTGGTCGCGGCACCAAATGTTCTGGTGTTATGGAACCAGACGTTAAATACTAACTGTTACAATTAAAACCTGAAATTAAATAAATTGCCTACAATAATATCAAAAAACCAAATCTGCATTGCGTTGTGTTTAACCTTTCCCCAAACTAACCCGAACAACCCCTAAGACCAAGCAGGAGTACTGGTGTTAAGAACATTACACAAGACATCATAAGAAAATACTCTGAATCAAATATATATATATATATATAACCAAGGATATTTATTGCAGCATTATAAGGAAGACACGCAATCCTTCAACTTAATTTCTAGATCTATGGTACCAGGGTGACAACTATTTAAAATAATGCATTTAGAATTATTAATATATATTGCTCTTTTCAGATATGCACCGAAATGATATTAATCAAAAATTACACCGTAAAAATTAAAATTAAATTTTCATATGCAGTTATCAAACTCTGCTGGCCAGCATAAAATACACAGGAAATTTTATGAATCACCGAGCATGGTGTCTTAAGTGATATTGATAGAGATTACTTAGTTCAAAGAAATTTCTTAATTTACTCAGGTAAAAATTACATACATCAATTTAGCAATCCCTTAGGCAGTTAGAAAATATTACATATTCAAGTAGACCCGTTGGAGAAAAATGACTACATTTATTCCTAATTCAAATACTCAATTAAAGGTAAAGTAGAATTTAAATTTTTATTTGTTCCTTAATTTGCAAAAGTTAAAGTTAATTCTCAACCAAAAGTAGTAACAACTTAAAAGTAAAAGGTAAAATTTAGATAAGTTAACAAATTTAATACTCAATCTTAATTCATTATATACAAATTTTAATTACATTCCAAGTTAAAGTTAAAAGGTCCTAAATAGAGTAATAGTGCAGCAGTTGCTTAATTAAACAGCCTGGATTTAAGATCCAGCAGAAAAATTTGGACTAAAAGTTAAATAGAATTTAACTGGAAATTAAATACACGTATAATTACTCCTTACTTTAAGAATTCATAACTGGAAATTTTTTCTTCAATTAATCAATTCTCTTAAAAATTTTAATTAGCCTTATTACTTAGGAAACATGTTCACGGAAGTTAGGTTGAATGCTGTGCTAAAATTTCCGGTGAAAGGAACAATCAAAGGTTGAACTCACTTGAAGGTAAGAATTTTGAAACTTAATTGAGCATCGCAGTGACAATCTTGAACTTAAATGGAACAATCTCCTGACGAGCAGCCGTTTGAAGTTGAAGCCCGAAGCTGGGCGAGATTCTAACCCGCACAGAGATGATGACAGCAGTCAAGGCCCATCCTAGTAGGAAGATGGAGAAAAAGCATAGATGTTTCGAAGCGAGAAAACTGGACCTATAGACCGATGTGAAGAAGGTGGAAACTTGTAATTCTCGGAACTAGACCCATCCTGGCGAGTTGATGGTAGTACTCAGATCTAAGTGACCGATCAGGAAGAAGCCGGATAAAGCTGGTATCGAGTTGCATCCACTATGGGGTTAACGCATTGATTCGATGAGAAAAAACAACATTCTCGACTCCTACACGGGGATGGTAAAGTGCGGAGGAGTATACGTTCCACCACTCTTCTTAGATGTACATCTTTTCCTTATTCCTCATCTCTCCCCAAAAATGGTAGCCAGCAAGACGTAAACATGTCCACTACCGGACACCCTGGGTCAACATCGGCTCTTCCAGAGGAAGAAAGCTACTAATCTTCTTACAGCTGCGAATCCGAGGCAAAAAGGCTGAGCATGGCCTTGCATGCCGATTTTAATCGTCCAGAATCCAGAATTTTCGAAAATCACCAAATTTGGTGAATTAGTATGCAAATCTCGCCAAACACAAAACAGTGCTGCGAAAACTTAGTTTTTCCTTCTACACACCAAAAAAAATTCCACCCTCGCCACCCCCTTCGCCAACGGAAGAGGGGGTGAGGGAAAGAATGTAACAACCCTACCTCCCAACCGGACGCAGTACATGACCTTGGACGAAGAAGTGCTCGAAAAGGACCCTTTTAGCAGAATAATTTTTTAGACACGAAATTCAACAATTTTAGCAATTAAATGGGCATAATTCTCCAACGGGGCAACGTACAGTCATGAAAGTAGATTCATAAGAAGGCTAAATTTTTTCTCTCTAAGAGGTATAAATTTCATCCATGTGAATAAAAAGGAAGTATTTTTAAATTTCAAATATTACGCAGAAAGCAACCGATTTCCCATTGTCTCCTTTTCCCGAAAGCTATTACTATCGAACGCGTAACGTAAGAATGAGAACACTTGTTTAACTCGCATAAAAATAATTGATTCAATAACGTAAGCAATACAACTCGTGAAGAAAAATTTAGAATAAGCATAAATTAGCGCATATAATTTACTCACTCAATAATTAATTAACAAATAATCTGCAATTAACCACACATTAATCCATACTTCAAAACTAACTAAAAATCGCTACATAACACAATTAACGATAATAATCTCTCTTTACGTTAATGACGATTTATATCAAACATTCGTTTAAAGACATGGCAATTATTTCATGTTGTTTAATTTATATTTTCAACAAGAAAATTTTAAGCTATTACCATAACTTCATTTTTATTCTCAGAATATGCTATTCTTGTGTTTACCTGTATGAGGTTGCTTGTCTGATTTCAAACGATTAAACGTATTTTCCTTCGTTATTGGTCTTAATGTGCTGCCACATTAGATAAAATAATAAAAGAATAAAAATTATTTGTTAGAAATAGCTATTTTCTATATGTAATTTCATGCTCTATTATGTAACGTGATATCAGTAATATAGTGGGTAGCAGTCGTCAATGATGGCTTCAGTATGATGAATGCTATGATATATACTTTCTGAAGTAGTGACGATCTATGTAAGGTCACCAGCAAATCTGCAGTTATTGAATGAGTAACACTCAAATGTGGACACATTTATTACATTCAACGTGCAACATACACAATTTTCTCATTTATTATTTACAGTGTGCAGGATTTTTTGTTCCTTCAAACAAATACCTTTTAACACAGGAAGAGGAGTTTTTATGAAGTGGAAGTAATTTTGAAAAGAAACTGAGTTAGAAACCATGCGAGTCTCAAAGAAGTGATCGATAGAAAAGCTGAAGTCTGGTTTCTGAATAAGAAATTTGGATATCTGCCAAACCTCGGATTTCTGAGCAATGCCCAGGTTTCAGAAAGCTGAGCTTTTATCACCATCACTTTAAGACTTCGGGAAAAAATTCCAGCATTTCATATCTATCATATGCTCATCACTCTTGTCAGTGCATTGGGTATAGGTATCATAAAAAATGCATACGGAAAAATATCTCTTTCCAAATTGTTTTCCCAGATGGGATATCTGCTCCTAGCAACTGTTAAGACAGATATATATAGAAGGAAGCATCAGCATTACAGGATTGTTTTTCATTTATTTTTGACACGAAAACGTCTTTTTTCATTATGCTTCTAATCTAGATCATTTAATGTAAATTCGAAATAAAATATAAAAAAAGAAAACATTCATGCGATTATAATCTTACTATTCGGCTGTTCATATACGTTCTTCTAATTTAGGCAAACATTTTTGTAATGTAATTTCAACATGTACAAGATCTTAATAACACTCCCAACATGAGATCGGTTAAATTCAACTTAACGAAAATGATACAAGTTTAAATATTATTTTAATTAGCATAATATCTCGAATATAACATGTATTTATTGAGTTGAATACGGTGTACATTTGTGTTTATACATTTGTGTTGACACAAATGTATAATATTTTTATGCGAACAGCATAACATTAAGTAGATGCACGAGAGTTAAGGTTTAGTTCAGATGCCAAGAGCTTCGAAATATGCACCGGAATAAAGAAACAAATTTTGATTCAATTAAACGTTTAGTAGCAAAAAACAATATGGCAGATGTCACTGCGGTTGTTCATTTAACGTATTCCTAGACGTAGCTTGCATATAAGAATAGCTAATCAAATCGACACATTTTGCAAATACAATATTCGCTCTGTTAGTTGATGTCTTCAAGCTGAAAGTTAAATCTAGTCCAAATTGTAATGTCTAAAACAACTTACATAACTGATGCGTAAAGGTTTCAACAAGGGCGAATAGATGCCCATTAAGAGAAAAATATAAAAATAAATAAGAGCTAGGAGAGAAAGTTTAGGTTTAGTCATTGGTGATTGATGATTTTCCTTAAATTACCTACTACAGATAAACTATACCTACTACAGATAATAAGGCCGAATAGTAAGATAGTTAAATTATGTAATAGCTTGACTACCCCCAACCGGGATAGCGGTTAGCGATGCTGACTGACGTACCAAAGAGCCCGGGTTCAATTCCCGGAGAAGGCATGGATGTTTGCAAATGTATAGTACATGTGGGGCATGGGGGCACTCTAAATATGCGGCGAGCTGAAAGTGCTCTCGAGAAGCTGATGGTAGGAGAAGAGTGGTCGGAGACCCTTGGACACGTCCCTCCGGCTGCTCTTTATCAAAATTGGGGGCGAAACACCTGGGAACAGTCGTACTGTCACCTGTATGGTGCTCAAGACTCTTGCCAACTATGGGCGCAGTCTTGACTCCTTACCACGATGAATTTCATGGTAAGGAGTCAACTATGATTACTTTTTTACTATGATTTCAGACCTGGGTTGATGTTACTACCGATCGAGTATGATACGTCACAACAAGAACAACATAGCTTGACTCGATAAATAGGGACAAGAGTGCATGACAAAGGAATACACCATCTGATGACGTTTTATGGCAATTCTTTTAGTATACGAATTCTTGAATCAAGTACTTTATCACAGAAAGCCAGATGCAAGGAAATGTAACATTATTAGGTATCTAGTTGTTCTATGAACAAAAATGCTTTCCTTTATTCTTATTTTCTATTTTCAATCTCTTTGAAATATTTTCCACCATTTCCTATTTTTATTTTAAGCTTTTCAAAAATTATAAATGTTAACATAATTTATCCCTTAAGTTTCAGGTTACGTTTTATCATGATTATTTATCTCTAGCTCGAAGTATAATTAACATTTGTGCAGAAGATATTTTAGAATGCCTTATCAGTATCAATCTCGTATATGTCAAGAAAATCATGTAGCTAAGACGTTTCCAGTTAGTACGTGCCTTCAAAATACAACGTCCTCTTATATGTAAAGCTGTCCTTTATGCATTCCAAAGCGATATAAATAACACACATTGCATTTAGCAAGAAAAGTTTTCATTTTAATGTAATTTTCAAAGAAAAATATCTTAAAAATTCTGAAATATTCTACCTCTGTTTTATTATTTATATGCAAGCATATAAACAGTAAATTTCAAAATCTTACTGCTAATTTTATCGCGATGATTCCAGCTTACATATTAATCATAATTGACAAAATTCTGCGCAACAGTAATAATTTATCTATTGTAAGATGCGAAGCTGGTTTCGAGTAATTTTTAATCTCTTCTTATCCGAAACGCAGAACCTCTTTTAACACCTAACCTTTAGCAATCTTCATATAATTTATTAAATTACAGGCATAGCTATGCTGTTATTTGTGGCTGACATTACACAAAAATGTTTACTGACAGGTGAAAGCAAAAGTACATAGGGATAGCCTAAAATATCTATTAAACTTCAAGGCTTGTAGATATTTACAGAACTTACATTCGCATTGCTGTCTGAAGGAGTCAGAACAAACATTTCAGGATCAACCCGGGAGGTCAAGATGTAACTTTGACACGTTGAGAAAGTATTTAAAGAAAGTTTGTCTAAAACGGTATATTCTCTACTTTGGGTGCTAACACTAATTAATTTTTTAAAAAAATGGGTTCTTATGGGTAAATTGTCAAATGTTACTCCTTGTCTGCTTTCGAATCCATTGACGTAAGAGGAAGTATAAAAAAAGTCACAAGAACTCACTGAGAAAGCATTCTTCGGTATTATCCCTGCATAATTTTCAAGTATGCAGTAAAAAAGTGCTTAGGTTTTATTCCAGAAAACTATTTTAAAATAATGTATAAAAATGCATGTATTCATTTTTAATTTTTGGAATTTGTTCTAGGTTAAGGAAATATCTAAAATAGGCAATAAAACGTTTTCCGGGTAAAAAAAATAGTTTAATTTTAATCAGTTTGTCACGTTTCCTTTGACTACTCCAGCTGGAATATATCACGGGCACGAGAAACAGAGGAAGGAATCACACCGTAATTTTGGCTGGAGCGAGAAGGAAGGAGTTAATTGGTCTATAATTAAATCACGAAGCCTTAAACGCCTCCTTAAATACCAAATAAAATTGCATACTACTTGAAGGATGAGGTGGACAGAAGCAGCAAAGGGTAACAGAACTGAAATAAAACAGTTAATTATCCATCCAGGTTTACATCCACTATAGATCAAGTGAACTGCTAAGCAATGGTAATTCGATCAAGTGAAGATTGCTGAACACTGGTAATTTTGTCCAGAATTAGATAATAGATATTTTCATAGGTTTTCTCGCACTTAATATAAAGTGTAAAATCCAATTTCCTTTGAAGGATATCCACGCAGGCGCCTTTTATTCTAGGAAGTTAATCCTTGTGTTCTTTGTTGTATACTGTTAAATAAACTCAAATGCCTTCACCTCAGTATATTAAATTAATTAACTACTAATACGGCACTGCGTTCTACCTGAAAACGGGGAAAACTTTTCTGTTACAGAGGTACGTAGTATACGATATAAGAAACATCTTTTATAAATTTCAGTAGTGCTGAAAATATCGGAAATAATCAACTTGATATCTTACAAATTAAATACATTTCAAATTAGGTCAGTGTTATGTAGGTGGGGCAATTCTTATGGTATACTTTTATTCACTTAGCATAATGGATTTTATTCTCAGCATGCGTCAGATCGACATGTTGTCGCTAATGAACTGCTATTTTCTACCTTAGCATAACATGGATAACTGGCCTATTGAGTGTTAATTTTGTTGTTGAAACTCAATCCAAGCATAATTATTCGGTTTTTTTTCTATACGTATACCTTAAATAAGAGTTTTCAGACCCGCAGTCCTATCATATCGAAACTAAAATAGATATATAATCCATAGATTCCATGGCGTTGTGAAATGACGAATAATGAATAACTTCCAGCTTTTCTTAGAAGAATGTATAAGTGATGCTACATCTTCACTTAACAATGAGCGTATTAAAAAAATATATAAAAACCTGAAATCTTTTAGATTTTACAAATACTCCCAAAGGGGCGTTTTCTTAACGTTTTGCGTGCTACCTTTATTTATTGAATATCTAATTCTTCGCGTTTAAACCATAAAATTCAGTTCAACAACAACAACACAAAATATTTAAAAGAGCATATCTTTAGGAGTTCCGATATAAAGTCTCGCGCGCTAGACGTAAAAAAGCTTTTTTTTCGTACAGTGTTGCCATTCCTCGTTTTGAAATCGTTGACTTTGTTAATCGAAAATTCTTTGAGGTCTGACAAAATAATAAATAGATAGTAAAACAAATCCCAAATTTCAAATTAGGCCTTCGAGATGCCCATAATTCGGTGGAGGCTTGCGTTATTGAAAATTTGATGTCTCTAGGTACCGTTGTAATGCGAGAAACATATATACATTTATGCATATTCTTCCTTTCTTAATTTCTTTAAATACACTCACGTTTGTGAAAATTGCAACACCATGAAGGACTTACGCGAGTGAGCTGAAATTTTCAGGAAATGCAAAGTAGCGCATGATATGCAAATGATTAGAATTGCAAATCCGTAGCGCATGCGTATGCTGAGCAGCGCCCTCTGAACGGCTGATGGATCCGAATAAATAGACGGCTGTAGCGAGGCGTGTATGGTTATCGGTGGTTATCTGCTAGTGGTAAACGTTAACTCAATCTGTACTTATGCCTCGTCGACGAAAGAGAGCGAGATTTGAACAACTTACAGAGTTTGAACGAGGGAGAATCATCGGCCTTCGTGAAGCTGGATTGTCGTATCGTGCAGTAGCCTCTCGTGTGCAGCGTAACAGCAGCACAGTGATGCGCGTTTGGAAGCAGTGGACGGACGAGTGTCGGACAACTCGGAAATCCGGGAGTGGACCCCGAAATGTGACGTCAGCTCGCGATGATAGACACCTGGTCCGCATGGCGCGGACGGACCGTACAGCTTCCTCTAGACAATTGGCAGCACTGTGGTCAATAGCTACAGGTGTTTCATTGTGTGCTTCATCAATTCGTAGACGTCTGCTGCAGTGTGGACTGCGCGCACGGACTCCTTTATACAGGATCCCCCTAACGCACGACCATCGCCGCCTGCGGCTACAATGGGCCAATCAGCATAGAGACTGGCGTGCTGATTGGCAGCATGTCGTGTTTTCTGACGAATCCCGCTTTAATTTGTGGTACCATGATGGCCGCATTCGTGTCAGACGCTATGCCGGTGAACGCCACCTTCCGGAGTGCATTATCGAACGCCACAGTGGACGAACACCCGGAGTTATGGTCTGGGGCGCCATAGCATATCATAGACGATCTCAATTGCTACGAATTGTGGGCAATCTGAACAGCAACCGGTATATCCGTGAAGTTCTACAGCCCGAAGCTGTTCCCTTCCTTCAAAGCTTGCCAGGCGCTGTATTTCAACAGGACAATGCCCGCCCTCATACTGCTCGGATTGTTAAATCCTTCTTTGCAGCGCAGCAGGTACAGCTTCTTCCTTGGCCTGCGTGTTCCCCGGATATGTCGCCAATTGAACATGTGTGGGATGTCATTGGTCGGCGTCTTGCTCGTGATCCTCGTCCTGTTGCGTCTGCAGACGAACTTTGGGTACGCGTACAAACGATATGGAATGCTCTTCCTCAGTCAGACATTCAAACTTTGTTTGACTCCATGCCACGTCGTGTAGCAGCACTTATTGCGGTGCGTGGTGGCCACACAAAATACTGATTCTGATCTCTTGTTCTTGTTTGTTTGCTTTGAACATTTAATCATTTATTTGTACCACTACCACTCAACTGTGTATTAAATTGCATTCAATTATGACGATTCCTTCTTGGTGTTGCAATTTTCACAAACGTGAGTGTATAATGCAGGGCCATAATATTTGGTGGCAACAGTTTAAAAATAAATCGACGCAAAATACCAAAAGGAAATTAATAGCACTTCTGGGTTAACGTCCTTTAGGCTAATAACTGATAATTGGCATTCTTGCTTTAACTATTTGGTATAGAGAATGATAATTAAGAAAAACAGTTATTCGCTTATGGTATGATTTCATTACTGCAGCTTTCTATATTTTTAAAAACTCAAAAAAATCTAAATCGTCAATAAATCATCAATAAAATAAATCAATTAATTTTCATTTTGTGTTTTTAAAAATAATTTTTTAACTTTTATTATTCGGAAAATATTGTTTTCCATTATTTACAAAATAAATTTCATAATAATGCTGATTCATGAAACTTAATGCAAAAGCTGCATTAAACCTAATATCATGTATGATGAAAGTTATAATTATGAAAATAATATTTCGTAATTTGTATAATACGGAAAATAAGCATATATTATGAAAGTCATTAATGAAAATAATAATTAATAATTTTTGTGCTAATGACAATTTTCAGTTATTAGTTTCACAACAAATGCTAACAGGAACAGATCAAAGTAATGGTTAAAAATATTATGATTCTATGTCGTAGGAAATTTACTTTTCATAAACTTTATTATATACATTTATATATATATATATATATATATTTATTATATACAATTATAT